>ARYC01018709.1:0-58183 GCA_000711775.1 Oxytricha trifallax
TTATATTAAAAAGAAATTTTAAAATATAAACACTATAGAATTACTATGAAACAAACTACATTCATTAAGCCCTTAAATCTTACTTTTTATATGAATTATTTAAGATATGATCATGTTTTTTTCCCTACAAATCAATATTAAAATTTCCTAACTTTTTAGTTTAACAAAGAAATCGATGAAGATCTACAATTAATCTTATTTAATTTGAAATTGTAGGTTGAAATTTTCAATGTTGTTTCAATCAATTTAGTAACAATTAGATACTTATGCTTATTAAATGAACATAAAATCTTTATAAGAATTTTTTTTCTTTTAGCAGAAGTTATGCAAAATAAATCTATATTATTGAGTGAAGTTCATCATCTAAACTGAAGTATAATATTTCCAATTTTAAAATTGTCCTTATAAAATATTTTTCCTATCTATAAAATATATAAAACGCTTTCATTTATTAGTTCAATATTGTCTTAAATTTTGATACGATTAGGTTAATTTAAGATTCCTTTGAAAAATATATAAAAATTTGATGCCTCAGTTTAGCCACTAAAACATCCCTTGTACTAATTTGCATCGCATTTCCATCTCCATTTAGCCTCATCTTTTAATTTATATATTGACTTTATTTGCTCAAACATTATCCTTTAAATTTATCAAATATTAAAAAATATAATTAATAATGAATTAATTTAAATAAAAATAAATTCTTCGCAAGGGTTTATTATGAATCATAACTACGACGGTTGAGTTAGATTTGAAAGCAAAATAGTTTATCAATTTAAATTTTCTAGCAAAGACTCTTCTTTCCATTTAAAGTTTCTACTTTTATAAAATATAAAATATCTAAAAAAAATCTTATTTCATATCAGTAATATTAGAATTAAAAAAATACTTCATTTCCTCAGTTTATTTATCTTTATCAACAAGGCTTTATTCAAGACCGTCAATGAGGTTTAAATACATACCTTCTTGCTCTATTTTTTCAATTTTTAAGTTTTCATATCTTTGCTGTAAAAATTCAATTTATTGTTTAAGATAAACGCTGCAATTGTATTAAAAATAATAAAAAAGCTCGAATTGATTTAAAAAAGCTATTTTCTGATTAAATCATTAAAAATCGATTAAAATTTATTTAGAAAATTTGTTTGAGTTGACTTTATCTATAAAATTTATATTTTTATAAGCAATCATGCTAGCAAAGAACATTCTTTTCATTAGATAAAATCTCACCACAATTTTAACAATTAAATTGCATTTTATCGCAAATATTTAAGTGTCCTTCTAAATCCTGTATTTTAAACTTAAGTCCACATTTTTGTTTAAATTTTTATAAATAACTCTTTTAAAATTTAAAATTTAAATACTTATTTTTTTAATATATTAATAATTCATTCCAAAGGACATTAAACTTAAATATTTTGACAGTCTCCAGTAGTCAAATGAGTCATTAATTCATGATACTTCATGGTTTTATTGTGTCTATCACAATCTTTAAATGGACATCCAGTCATTTTTTACTCTCTCAAGATGTTTAATAAGATTCTGTTCAATTATTACTATTCAAAATAAAATTGAAAAAATATATCCAAAATTTTTTTATAAGTATATCAAATAATGGCCTATTATTTTATTATGTCAAATTGAATTTATTTTATATTTACAATAGTTTAGTTGCAAATCATTTCTGCAAATAGGACATTCAAATGTATTTTTTGTTTTCATTGCTTCACTGCAATCAAAACCCCAAAACCCCTTAGTGAGGTTTATAAGTGCTTTGATTTGTAGGGTATAGTTGGAGTCTTATTGGGGTTAGTAGAGAAATTAGGTCAAATTGCAAAATGAGAAATAGAAATAAGCGAAATTTAGGGTCTTTTATGATGAAAAATATTTAGATTTACTGTTGCAGCTTAGGTATGGTACGAGTATTAATATAGACTTAGTCAAACCAGTCCTGAATTATGCAGCTAGAGCAAAGCTACTACACAAGAGTGCCTCAACTGTCAGGTATCACTGCTTACTAGCTGTTTACCATTTTAATTCTGGCTCTTGAAAGCATCCTGCAAGAAAATAAAAGTTCTCACTAGCTCATATTGACTACCTCTGCGACTCGAGGACTTTGAAGTATTGGGCACACTTTCCATTAGACTAGCGAGCTGTGATGTTTCATCGCAAGTTTCCTGACATGCGTATCTCTCCTTAGACTATAGCTAATATTTATAGAAGAAATGGCATTACTTTCAAGACTGTCAACAGACTGAAGAGAGTAATTGATTTTACAGTGCTATTTTATAGTATAATTTAAACTTTATATATGATTAAATGCAGAGAGCTATTACTAATAACATCAAGTTCATACACGCTGATGAAGCTGTGTTTACGTTCAAACACCTTTATTAATAAGTCATGGTACAAGAAGTATGATAACATAGAAGTTTATGACCTAAAAGTAAAGGTAGTCACCCATGCAATTTTAGCTGGTATAAGTGAAGATTCAGGCTTAGAGAGTTATGTGATTCACCCTTGGTCTATTAAGCGAGAGTAGTATATAGAGTTCCTACATAAGCTCAGAGAGAAGTATAGCAACCAAGAGATCATTCTGTTTGTTGATAACCTTTCATTTCATCAGACTAAGGAGTCTAAGAAAGCTTATGAAGACCTAAACATAACTCCAGTTTATAACGTTCCTTATAGTCCTTAATTTAATGGAATAGAATTCTACTGGAGTTAAATCAAGACTCACTACAAGAAGCTGCTGCTGTATCATCTTATGCATAACTTGCCTATCGATACAGTAGACTTGATTCAAAGCAGCTGTAAGAGAGTGAGTGTAGAAAAGACAACAATTTGTGCGAGAGAGGGAAGAATGAATGTTTATAAATAAGTTTTAGATTTAAACGAATGAATATATTCACATATTAAATTGGCCCAAAAAGGGGTTTGGCTTCTCTTTCTTCTCCTCTTCTTATGGCTTACTTGGACCCATATTCTTCTCTTTGTGCCAGCTCCTGCATCTATGTTCATTTCTTCTGGCTTTTAAACAACTTTATAAAGTCTCTTGCTCACTTCATAAATAGTCTACGACTTTCTCTCACTGTGAACCTTCGCATGCTCTTTCATTAGGAATATACCAGTTCCAGGTTTCCCTACAAAGTTATGAATCAAAGCTTACGAGAGAGGAATGGGTGCCTCTTAAGCTCAGCGAGCCAGGTCTCGCTTATTAGTATGCCTTGCTTCTTTTAATCTTCAGGAGAAATAGAGTAGCGTTTTTGTGAGCTTCTTCAATGATCTCTCTGAGATAACTCTCTCTTAAAGTGCCAAGAACTCCAAAGAAAAAGCTCCTATCTGGAAGCTTGTTAGAGAGTTGTTTCTTGGTAGGAAGATAAACTACCAACTCTTCATCTTTCATCGCATCCTCGTAG
Source organism: Oxytricha trifallax (assembly GCA_000711775.1). Taxonomy (NCBI): domain Eukaryota; phylum Ciliophora; class Spirotrichea; order Sporadotrichida; family Oxytrichidae; genus Oxytricha; species Oxytricha trifallax. Next base: position 3,417 of record ARYC01018709.1, read on the forward strand.
AGATTAGTGACTGAAATCTCTGGGTAGTTTGGTATATCTATCAACTTTATTTCACTGTTTTTGAAGGCTTTCTTCTCATCGCAGAGTATAGCTTTTAAGAATGAAATTTTGGTACCTTCCATCGTTGGAAGGAATAAACCCACTATAGCATATGATTAAGTATATGTCACATGCTTACCATGCTAAGTGAGGTATCGATAGAGATCTTCCTTGCTTCTAAATCTTGAGATCATTTCTTAAGCTTCAACCCTCTTCATTGCAGTACTTATAGATTCCATCCTTGTTCCTTCTCTTGTTATTGAATTTCAAATTTTAATATATAGAGTTCTGGATCCTACTGTTAAAAATCTTAGTATTAAATATGGGCATCTCATAGGAGGTCAACCTGGTAAGGATACGTGGAGAAAGCTGGCAGAAGCTGTAACAAACTTCAGAGATGGAGCTCCATTTTTATCAATTTAGTTCCATTAAATTAGTACTAAATTTGTTTAAATTTGATTAGTACCGGTACTAAATTCGTTTAAATTTAATCTGGTACCAATACTTAATTAGTACCTAGTTTAAACTAATGAGGTTTTAATGGAAAAGTTCCAAAATGGTTCAAAACCTAATTGGTACCAGTACCAACCCGATTTTATACTTGGTTGGTACCATAATAGAAATTATTAAGTATGAAATTAGAAAAATTATATTTATAAACTAAGCATAAATATGAGCTCTAACACCTTAAATTAAACAATAATTGTTGTCGTATCAACTCTTATACAGAGTGACTATAACCAGAAAGGTTATTAGAGCTTAATAATACAAATTTAAATTTGAATATAAACATGGCGGCTAACTTAAATCGAAAAGCAGTTTCTCTTAGCAGTGGATAATCATAGCTAAACTTTGGCTCCTCCAAGAAACCAGAAGTAATTTATATTGAGAAGGAGGTTGAGCTAAGAGCTCTAGAGTTTGAAGCTGAGGTCTTTAAAATTTAAGTTTAAAACAAGAAGTAGAGTGCAGAGATAGGAGTTTAAACATAAGTTGAATTAGTTGAGGAAGATAAAGAACAGCAACAAATAGAAAAAATTAAAACATTTTAATGTGAAGACTGCTAAAATTTCTTCTCAACTGAGTCTAGCTTGAAGAGGCACATCAAAGAGGTACACTCTGGTAGAGCTAAGATCTACTTTAAGCATGATAAAATAGATGGTAGATATTAGTGCACAACATGCATGAAGTCTTATACTCACTCAGCCAGAGTAAAGAGGCATATGCAGAAGCATCATTTAAGCGAATTCCTGATCAAAGATGAGGAAACTTTAAAGCTTGTACCTGCTAAAAGAAAAAATAACTCTCTTGAGTCATTAAGACAACAAAAGGAAAGGCTCAAGAGGCAGAAGCGTTTTGAATCAATAAATCAGCCAGCAAAGTGATACTCTTATTAAGAGAGAGCTATGTATATACCCGCATTGAATGCAATTGATATTGAAAGCTGAATTGAAAATTACTTGCATTTTGACCTGCCAAACAAGGCTCAGCTTATAGTGGTTAATGAGTGTGCTTACAAAGTATATCCTTTTAAATATCTCATTAAAAACGAGCAGTATCAAAAAGAAATTTGCAAACGAATACATAATACTGAGGGAGGTTTAGAAAAAATATTTTAAGAACTTACTTAGACTTGATGGAGTTATTCTTGGGCATGGCTTTGTTGCATTAAGACTGAAAAAGTTTGAAATGACTTTGAGAGAGTATCTCTATCATAATAGATACCCAGATGATTTAAATGAGATACTGTCAGAAATGATTAAGGGTGTTTAAGAGCTTCATGAACTTGGGTATGTACATAGAGATTTGAAGCCTGAAAATGTTATGTTAAATCTCTGTCCATTAGAAATTGTAGTCATTGATTTCAATAGAGCAATAAGATAAGAAATAGTAACTTTGGCTAAGGTGCTTGGCACACCAGGATACTTTCCAATCAGGGAGAAGTGGACTAATGCCTCTATTTAATGGGATGTTTGGGCAGTTGCTGCCACAATCTTAGAGTGCGATATGGAAAGTATGTCTTACTTTGGAACAAAGCACGAAAAATAATCAATAAGTTTGGCTTCTAAACATATATAACAGGAAGATGTCTGCAATGAAATTAAAAGGCTTGTAGAGATGATAATCGTTAGAGCTCCAGCTTATCCAAGATAATCTTTAGAAGACATACTTGAGCCACTCCAGAGAGCTAGATTCAAGAGGTACCACAAAGATAAGCAGATAAAATTTGTTTGAATTAATTACACTAATAATCATTAAATATTCATTAAATTCACAAAAAACCTGCTTTTTCTCTACTAACCCCAATAAGACCCCAACTATACCCTACAAATCAAAGCACTTATAAACCTCACTAAGGGGTTTTGGGGTTTTGAATCTTAGTAAAATAATTTGCTTGAAATAAAGTTTGTATTTTTTAAAGAATAAGATTTTGAATTATATTATGTAATAATAATAATCATATAATTATTTTAAATCTACACAGAAGAAAACTTGGCATTTAGAGCATTCTTAAGGCTATAAAGTGGTCATCATGCATATAGGGCATTTAAAATCCAGAATGCCATCAGATTATTTATTATTATTGTCTTCAACAAAATCTTCATCTCTACTTAATTTTAATTTTATAATATTTTTTAAACATATAGCCTTGTAACAATTAATATTTTATAAATATTGTAAGTATATTTTTATTAATTGAGAATTTAAACATTTCTTAAAATATCTTACACTATCCCATTGTTTCCCACAATTTCTGATTGAAACTCAGCAATCTTTATATTTGACTCTAATTGCTTCAAATTGAATTGTAGTAGATCCTTCATTCCAATATTCTTGGCTCTCACAAATTTCTACATATAACAAATTTCTTTATTATATTTGAAATTTAGAAGAAAAAAAAAACTATGAATTTAGAGATATCTTTTTTTTCTCCAAAAGTAACTTACTCCATCAACTTAGTTAACTTAGTTATCACTATATTATTCCATTTAGATTTATTATTATAAAATTGGATATTTTGAATTTAAACTGATTTTATTTATTATATTTTTGATCAAAATCTATATATAAATATATTATACCTTTTATATTTTTAGTATATGGATATTATCATAGTTTTCATGAATTAATTTATAAAATAGATAAATTAATAATTGATTTCTGACAAATAAATATCTTATCACTTCTAATATACTCAAATAAAATACTAATATCATGCTTAAACTTTATAGTATTCTATGCAATCCGTGCAAAAGAAATATTTATATTATTACTCATATCCAATTATAGAATCTACTTCTAATTTATTACTGCCTGATTTATTCACGCATCCTTTGAATATAATTTATTATAAAATAAGTTCAAAATTTTGATTAAATCAATTCATAAGAACAATTTTAAACAAATTAAAATAAGAATTATATATTTTAATTAAAAAAATATGTTTAAAGTAATAAAAAATAATATATTATACTGTGCAAGCACATTTATAACCATCCTGGTATAAATCTGGTTGTAAACTTTGCAAATCCCTGAATTTAATTTATTTTAAAGAGTGGAAGTGTGGGATGTAGTAAGACTTGAGACATTAATCACATATAGTATAGTCTCTGCATGTTTCGCAATAATAAATTGTTTTTTAATTAAATCTAAATTATAAGTCACTTAATTAATAATAAGAGAAATTAGAAATGACACTTATAATAGAGATCATGAAATAGTATGATTGAAGATCTAATAATAATCAAAATTTTATAATTTTAAATAATGAACTGTATCATTTGGATCATTTCTTAATATTTGATTATCCTCTATCTACCCGCTTCTACACCCTGTGTAAGTGCTCGAACTGCATATAAACCCTGTGAACTAATCATTTTAATTTAATGAACTTTTAATATCCTACAATGTCTAATCGTAACCTGGAATTTCACACATTTTCATTAATTTTAGTGGGTTTTTTATTAATTTTATATGAATTGAGTTTTCTTATATGCTTTTGTTTGTGTTTTGCATATTGTTCATTGTTTATTCTTGGTTCTGTTAAGAATTAAATAAAATGCATAATTAATTTTATAAATAAAACTATTTTTCTATGATTTAAAACGGAAGCAATATTAAATATAAATTGAAAGTCAAAATTATTAATGATAAAGAATGAGAAAGTAAGTTATCCATTAAATATAAGTAATAATTATGATTTTTTGTATTTTATAATTTTTTAAAAAAATTATATTCTAATGCATTAACAAAAATCCATATCTCAAATTTTGATAAATAATAAAATATAATATTTTTTCCTTAATTTTACATTTTTTTATTTATAAACATAAATTTGAAGGAAAAATACTATTACAATTTATTTTTTTAATATCCTTATTAAAAGGATATTCATTTATTTTTATTGAAGCAAATTATCTATATTATTATGTATTTTAGATTGATTTTTACGGCATTTTATTTATAATATATTAAACAGCAATTTATTTATAATATATTTAACTTACTATCATTCTTTAAAATCAGTTATTGTGAATTATAACTTATTTACTAAAATATCCATTTTTTAAATCAATATTTACATAAATATTGTGCTTTTAATTAAATTCTAATTCAATTAAATATTACAAATTTCATCCAATTATTTAATATTAAATTATTTAGTGTAATCTTAAAGAAAAATAAATAATGATATAATCATAAATTACCCAAAGCCTAGTCCCATTCATTGTCACTAAAACCTTTAATTGGAGCACTTATTTTAGTTTACTGAGATTTAATTGCGCCTGTAACTGGTACACCCCTCATATGACTATTCTTTATAATAGGCTACGAAGATTAAAATCAAAATTTGTTTAATACAACTTTTATAATGTTTTAATTTTATTATTTAAATACTTTTGATTTCGGAAATTTACTTGCATTAATTTAATTTAATAATGTTTCCAGCACAATCTTCATTTTATATAATTTGGGTTACAGTATAAAATAAAGATCATGGCTTATATCGAAGGTATGCTCTTACATGTAGCTTGAGGAGAAAAAAAGAATATTTTTCAAAAAATATATCATAATGGAAATAATTTAGAAATAATGGAAAAAGCTCTAAATAATTTATGAATCAGTCTAAAGTATTTTTATACAGAAAATAAGTTTCTGTAAATTTGATAGCTCCATGAATATTATTAAATTAGAAAGTTAATTGCTAGGTGGTACTAACCACTTGAGACTTTCTAATAGAGCTTTCTACTACACTAAGGCCTATCGAGGGCAGATAGGGGGTTGCTGGGCGCAACGCATTAGGGACCAGTCGGCGGGGTTCAATCCGTCAGCGTACACTCCTCGAGTGAGCTGGACCCTAGGATTTCCCTGCAAATGATGAGTTACCTGGCTTGAGTTCAGTTTCCTAGGTAATAGGGAGCAGGATGAAGGTACGCTCTGCCTTCAAAAATGAGAAGACGAAAACCATAGAAGCCAACGATAAGGATTTTTCTCCCACACCGGGTTAAGTTAATGAAGCTACCACAGCTAAAGGATAGGGATTACGTTTTCCCAGCAACAGTGGAACCGGTAAGCGTTTTTCTCCATCTTCTGTTACTCTGGTAGGATCCTACGAGCTCTGTCCCCATGGTGAAAACCTGGTTGACATCTTGATTTTAGGTGAAGACTAGGTGATAGAAAGAATGGTTTTTTCGGAGTTTTCTACTTCATGACTGCCACGTCACGGAATTTGCCACGTCAACTCATTCAGATACGTCACCGTCACGACTAAGATTGATGGTTTGATTTTAGTATTAAACAGTGATATGTTAAATTTATTTGATTTTAATCATTACTCTAAAATCAAAGATCTAAAAAAATAAAATTATTAATCAACATTTTAATCTGACTTTTTCGGAGTAAAGACTTCAGAGGCTCAAGGAGTGTGATATTGCAGTGCCACAAAACTTCACTTCTTGGACTGGTATTCTTTCATCTTATTCATATAAATGAACACAGTTGAAAGCCTCCTCTACTTTCATAGCATTTAAATCACGCAATTTTTTGTTCTGGCATATTCCTGGCATTAAAGATCTGGTCAAGTCTCCCATATGAGGATGCTGCCTGAAAGCCACTGGCTGATTGCCAATTCTACTTGCCATTCGTTCTAACACAGAAAACACTTGACTTTACCAATTTCAGAAAGGAAATTTAATGAGTGGCTCGCTTTGAATGACTTAAGCTGTGGGACTATCATTAAAGTCATGCACCATCACTGTAAATCAGAGTAACTTGAAACACTCTCATAGAAAGCTCGAAATAAATCTTCCATGACCACCAAATGATTATCTTAACTTTCAAAGAATTCTTTCAAGTTAATGAGGAGCTTATCAAACTTGATAGAAGTTTTATGTTCGGTCCTTAGATTCATGCATGAGAACTTGAATTGCTTGGGGGCCTCGGAGGTTCCGGAGGTCTCGGAGGTCTCGGAGGTCTCGGATGTCTCGGAGGTCCCGGAGGTCTCGGAGGTTCTGGAGGTCTCGGAGGTTTTGGAGGTCTCGGAAGTTCCGAAGGTCTCGGAGGTCTCGGAGGACTCGGAGGTTCCGGAGGTCTCGGAGGTCTTGGAGGTTCCGGAGGTCTTGAGCTCCAAAGAAGTTAGAAGAGCATTAATATGTTGTAAATGATTTGAAGGTTAAATGAATGGAAATGTAAATAAATGATTAGAGATTTTAAATCGAAATCGTAAAAGCTGTAAGATATAAGGTCCCTCACTTTTGAAGGTTTTTTTCAGCAGTATTCATCTTCAAACTTGCAATGTGGGAATCAGTTAAAATGCCTATGATTTACTTCCAATTTTAAACATAGACAGGCTTGAATCATAGATGATAATTTATTAAGACTTCTTTGGATAGGAAGCAATTTTTCCAGCTTTTACCTGGGTTTAAGTGGCTTGTTGAGACACTGGAACAATAACTTTTAAATTTAAAATTCAAAATTATCTATCACAAGATAACAATCATCAGCAATCTCAGAATGATAAACTATCCAGGAACAATCTCAAGTGTGCAAGACTTGATAATTTTTCTCAGGTTCAGATGCCTAGATCCAACTAAAGACTCAGCAATCTATCTCAGCTACTAATTAATATGTGATCTTACTAACATTCCATGTTCAATGATTAAGAATATTTGCGTACTAAGAAGTTAAAAAGCAAATACTTACAATGAAATTTAGAAAATTGGGAAATTATCTGATGACAACATTGAATTTCTTACAAAATAGACCACCTTGTAGTTTCAAGCCGGAATGACATTGGGGGAGAGATGCGTGATGTTCCACAGACGGTTTCCAGAGCTTAGAATTTCACCCTCCAAGCTTTCTAGGATTTATAAGGAAAAGGGAATTAAGAGAAAGTTCATTAGTGTGGCCAAGTACATGAGCCCTATTTAGACATTTAAAACGCAAGAGCTATTTTAAGAGATGAGATGCAAGCTAATTAATGCTCTGCAGGAAGGAAGGAAAGTAGTATTCATCGACGAGGTGATGTTTACTTATTCGACGAATCTCAAGCAAGAGTACAGCAATAGGAATATGAATATCATTGTGAAAGACAAACTACAATTCACAAAGAGTATTGCGGTGGTTGCAGCAGTATCACCTGACAAAGGTCTTGAGCTTTATTGTAATTATGAGAGGTCAGTGGACATAGAAAAGTTCTATGACTTCATCATAGGCTTGCATGAATAGAACTTACGAAGTAGGCTTGCTGTCGTTCTCGACAATCTTAGAGTGCATCACAGCAAAAAGATCAAAGCATTGACCGAAGAGCTTGGAATCACACTTATATTCACTCCACCATACTCGCCTCAATACAACCCTATAGAGAATTACTTTTCTGTGCTTAAGAACTTATTCAAGAGGATGAAGATGAAGATTGTTGGTTAAGACGAGAAGTTTGATGCAAAACGAGTTTTGAAGCAAGCATTCTGCAGTATAGACGATAGCATTATTAGAGATATATGCAAGAAGAAAATGGATAAGTTTGATTTATGACTTTAATTTAAATTATCTTTTAAATGCTCAAATGTTAAATCTCATTGCGTTGTTGTTCATAGTGCCGGCGTCGGATTGAGACTCAAACATTGTGGTGTTTGTCTCCATCAACCTAGATCCATCACTTGGTCTAATCCCTTTGCTAGCTGAGGCATGCTCAATTCTTCTGAATCGCTTAAGGGATAAAACTTTGGGAGGCGATTGCTTAGGTTTTCTGGCCTTCATTAGTTTTGTAGAAGCTTTCAAGAGCTGCATAGTCCTTCCCGATTTTTCTAAATATATAAGTTTAGGGTAGGTTAAGATACTTGAGATAAAGGGATGACTGGTTAGCTGTGAAAACCAGTCGTCTGAAATGAGGATGAAGTCGTTCTTCTATCCTTAGCCATCCACGCTATTCCTGCTTCCCCTTGACTTGCTGATGATGTGTGAGAGATACTCTGGCTGAATTGTATTGAGAACATTGAAGAAAGTATTGTCTGTCAATAGGTTTGGATTTCTCTGACATATCTGGCAAGTAGATGCTTAACTCTTGATCGTCACATACTTGCATGTATAGCTGTCTCACCAAGAGTTCATCATACTTTGGCACCTTCACCATCTTGATCTGATCCATCTTCAGAAGTCTCTTGGTTCCCTTAAAAATTAATCTCAGGTATTCTCTGTTGACCCCATCGATTGGTGGCAAGTAGTACCCAACTATAGACTATTATGAGCAAACAAGTTACGAATCTCTGTAAGGTAGGTGTAAATGTCCAGCTTGGACTTGAACTTCCCGCCCAGCTCGTGAGGGGTGATCCTAATGATGCTGTCCTCAGCTTGGCTATCATTCATTTGAAACTGGTTGAATGATCTTTTGAAGGAATTCATCTCCATAGATGATATTACCTATAGCCAATTAAAAATATAATATTAATACTCACCTTAACTATAAGAAAAACAGCTCTTTTAATCGAAATAATATTTCTGAATGTGGAAACATTAGATGAAGAATAGATTTTCAAAAAAGTAGGGGGGGGCTGTGATCCTTTTATTTTTTAAAAATGTGATTTTTTTGGTCTGTGATTTTTTGTGATTTTCTGTGATTTTTTGTGATTTTCTGTGATTATTGTGATTTTTTTGGACTTTTTTGTGATTTTTTCCCAAAAATATTGTTGTCAAATATAGTGTCTGACCACCCCCCTTTTATTAATTCTAATCACACATGATGTTTTAGTTCCAGATTGAGTGATTTAAATTCAAATTCTTTAATATAAAAATAATCACAAATTCATAATTTGAAAATGAGCGACTCTTCAGAATCAATGTTCGATAGTGACGATTCTCGTAATTAACAAAAGTTGTCATCAACTAAGTCAATGTTGTCAGGACATTCAAGATCCTCAGAAGATACGAATAAGAGAGAGAAAAAATACTAATCCAAAGAAAATCTAAGTAAAATAAAGAAAACATATTCTGAGTTCAAATAGTATTATGATTAGCCAAACGTCAAAACTCCATGTTCTCAGTCAAAGTTGGTATTAGGACTGATTACAAACAACTTTCAGAAAACCTATAAAGACATTTAAGATCATCAAAAACTATCTGAACACCCTCTAAATGCTCTTGATCGCGAACTTATAAAAAACTACATCAGAGTCAAGAGACAGTCCCTGAGGTGAGCTCTCGGAGGTCTGAAAATCAAGGAAGACACATAATTATAGAAAAGAGGATCAGCTTTAGAGCCGCCTGCCAAGATTAACAAAAGTTCCCAGAAGGCTAGAACCAAGTTTTCAAGTGACACTCATTAGCAAGCAAATTAATCTACCAATGACACTTCAAGAATATCTATCTTCCTTATTCAGCATTTTTCAGAGCTGGATGAAGGGTTTTAGCTTAATGTGATTCAAAAGTTGAATCAGTCTCTCATTTAAGATAAAGACTTTTATGTTGGCAGTATTGATACTCAGCTGAAACATGAAAAAAATCATATAATTGAATTGTTCAAGACTAGAGAGATTCAACAAATCGAGAAGGAGCTCAAGAATTATTCTCAATCACAAATTCTCAAGTTTCACTTGGCTGCCTCTGCAATAATAAAAGAGTTGCCATTGGAAGGCCAAACTCTGATTCACACACTCTATCCGAACTTAAAGCAGAGTGTCGATATTCAAATTTTTGATGAAACGGAGAGAATAGTTTTAGGCACGATGGCATCATCAATAAACAGACACCTCAAAGATAGCAACCAGCCAATTACTATGGGGCTGGTGGGCCTTATGCTAGAACTTAATTCACTTTCATCGCTTAAGACTGCAACTTCACCTGAAAGCATGGACATCTTCCAATAATTTCTAGTCAAGAATGGTTTCAGTGAAAAGGAGGCCGAGGTTATCGTCAAAAACAAAGAAAATTTTCTATACAATCATTTCATATCGACAATTAAAAAGGTCAACAAGCTATACCGAGAAGATGTTATTACGATGATTTCAATAACAAAGGTTAAGCAGGATCCCTCAAGTATGCTAAATGAGCTTATAGGAGTATTTTCATAAAGGAGAATCCTTCTCACGATGCTATCGAGTCGCCCACACATCAACTTACAACTGGAGCGACTATTGGTCGTCCTTTAATCTGTGAAGGACTTCGAGATTGAATAGTTAGAGTAAATATTTAAGCAGGATGAGACTTCATGGATGAGTGAACTCAATAAACTACACTCAAGTTCGTAAAATTAGAAGAATTAAACTGAGATTGAAATGAAGAGTTAGCAAGTTTGGTAGGAGTTTTCTAAAACTGCGATTGTTGATCACTTAATGTCGATTGAGGAAGCTTACAGATACTCTCAATAAATGTAGGAAATTTGTTAAGATTATAAGCACTCATCTTATTAGTCGACAATATCTGCTATAATTTTGAGTCATCACTAAAACAACATTCAAGTTTAAATGCCAACGGCGTCTGGTAAAACTTGGATTATGGGACTTTTGGCTTGTTATTGGATTCAGCAGGGCAAGAAAGTACTTATTATAGTCCCTGATTATATCCTTAAAATACATACATAGAAATTTCTTTAGCCTCTAGGTATTTAGTTTTAGATTGATACAATAGATAATTTCTACAAGACCAATAGGGGGTATGACATTCTCATCATTGATGAATTCAATCGAATCTCTTGGAAGCATCCCTTTCTATACCATGATGGCAAATTGCATGGTTTGTGGGATTTAGGATTAAGTAAATCATACATGTTCAGCGCTACTTGTGATACCGGTATTCAAAGAGTGCTTGCTCAAGTCTGTATATCACCTAAAGTTCTGAAGTTCAAGAGTGAATACGAACTTTTGCATTCACTGAACCAAGATTAGGGCGCGAAGTTATTATCTGCTCTAATGTAGATGACAGGCTCTCAAAACTAAAGAAGGAAATAGAAAAATACTGCCTTGCAAGCCCCATCATAATCTTCTGTAATGAAGATGAGAAGATCATTGTTCGAGATATGATCGCTTAAATGGATTAAATTAAGGTAAGGGTGGGCATCTCTCCAGCAACTTTAGATGAAATTCAATCTTGGGTTAATGGGATTTTAATTATTGGTAAAAATGAAAGTTATGGTTATAACACGAGGTTCTGATCTGATGCCAAGGTACTAATTGCATGCGACATTGATTCAGAGAGTCAATATCTACAAATGATGGGCAGGAGCTCACGAAGTATGGGAGCATTGCAATCAAAATATTTCCCGGTATCAAACTTGCCAAAATAGCAGCTTTTACATAAGATGAAGGAAATATCAATTGAAAAGCTCGACTAGCTCGAGCAATTAATATCTCTCATATATAAGAAGCGATTCAGCAAAGTGCTTCTGGAGGCAGTATCAGACGCCTAAAAGGAGCATGATGTCGTCGAGAGTCTCAATGACCTAAAGTAATTGGTAGGAGAGAATGCTTACAAAAGATTATCTTAGACGAAGAAGAACTGAAATTAAATGACATAGATTAAAGCAGAATGTAATATTGTGTCTTTTGTTGAGAATGTTGATCTAAAAATTAATCATTCATTCAAATTTTAACGATTTTTACTAATTAAACACATAGCTCCATGAATAATTCATCTATAATTTTATAATTTAATTTCCAATTTAAATTTATTCCTAAAGTATTTACTATATTTAATAAACCTTATTGTTTTAAAGATAAGTAGGGAGTGTGATCTATAATAGCCGGATTTATTTGCTCTTTTATTATATGAAATTTCTCAATTTAATAAATCAATTAATGAAAAGATTAACATACTATATTAAACATTTATATCAGTCTTCCTTTTAATCACTACTAGAATAATACCCATTCATTTTAATTCCAATTCCTAAACCCGGGTAATTTGGCATCACCCCTGCTTGAGCATATCTTTTCATTCGCATGTGAGGAGGGCCCTTATTCATAACCTCTTTCTTACCGTATTGTGCTTGTTAGAGAGTTTACATAGATTGAGATTTATTTATTATTTATGGAAACATACTGGTAACTACATCTGTTTCTGAAAATTTTTTTGTATTTATTAGTTTATTATATAAAATTATTGAAATATAAAAATGTGTTTAAGAATTCTTTGATTTTTATGCATCCCTTTTGATATATATACAATAAAATATGATTTTTATAAATATTAAATATATTTTCTGATTATTTTGAAGCTTGAGTTATTTAAGATGATGCAGTAGACTCCCTTATAAGTATATTCTAATTGTTATTTTACAAAAATGAACTCCGAATATTAGTGTTCCCTTCATTATTTATAAATGATTTTTTATCAGGATTTTATTTATTCTCGATTGATACATTTTAGGGTGAAATTATTTATGATTACAGTTAAGGAATACTTTTAAGATCTGAAATGGATTAATTTGCTCTTAATTTTTAGATTGGCTTTGGTGGAATTAAATTGCTTGAGCTGTTTTTCTTCGATGTGAATTATAAATAAAATTAAAAATTATAATAGTAAAATACCATATTATAAATCAAAGAATGAATTAAGTATATATTCATAAAATTATAACTCAAAGGGATTCTCAGAATCGATAGGGTTTTAGTATTTTTATGAATCTATTCCTTATAAAACCCCATAAGTAAATTAAGAACGAAGATTATGAGTTAAGAACAATTAAATTAATATATAATCATTATTGGCTGAAATTATTTATAATTAGGCTAAAATCAAATTTACACACCCTGATTGGTTTATTTTATAGAGACAATTAATCGAGGCAATAGTTTTAATAATTAGGCCAAACACTATTAATTTACGCCAATTATAATTATATTTTAATTTAATTGTTCTTAACTGCTAATCTTCGTTTTTAATTGACAAATGAGGTTTTACTTACTAGTTTTATTTCATTATAAAATCGAAACTTTTTATGTTATTTCCTCCTTAAGATGGTTGAACGCTCATTCTTTATTATTTATAAATTATATAAAAAATAATTATTTCAACCTATTTATATTGCACGACATATAATTCTCTCCACTTGCTGCCTTGATGCTCGTTTTTATTATGAAATTAATTTCCTTGACGGTTTAAATTGGAAAATTCCCTCGACTAAGGGTATTGGGTCCCCGTTACTTTAGATAATTCTATTTTTCTTCTCCTCTATGAATGGAACTTATTTAAACTCAACTTTGTAAAATATCTGGTCTTGCATTGTATTTTTTTTAATTTGTGATTATTAGTACTCATATCTAAAATTAATTTCATATCTTTAAACATATTTACAATATAAATTAAACAATCATTGTTTATTCATCAAAAGCATTTGAATCAACAACTCTTTATTACAATTAAGACTCTATACTGCTAAGAATAATAATTAAAATTTCGAATGCAAATGTTCTGTAACTTTTTTACTCAGGCATGATTGTTACCAAGTTGAAAATAAAACTTTTAATAAAATTTCATTATAAAAAGTTCAATCAATTATGTTTTTAATAATTTATATAAATTGATAAGAGAATCAATAGCTTATTCAAGTACTTCCTTAGACAAACTAACGCTAGAGCTTTTCAGTAAAAATATCATAATCATTATTAATAAATTTTCACAAAACTAAGGATTTCTTTTGTTTAAATAGTACACCAGCACCTTGAGAATATCATCTTCTATTTATTGTTAAAGCTATTCATTATTATTTTCAGAGAGGTTTCCTGGTAAATTTGTTTTAGAGTTTTAAGGGGATTAATAAGGAGGTGTGTTGAAATGATTTATGAAGATAGTTTTGTATATCAATTTTTCAAGTGGCTTTTTAAGCATAGGTAGTTAAAAGTAAGCATTCATAAATTGAGGAAGCATTTATTGCAGAATATTGGTAGATTCAGTAATTATATCGAAGGTTAAAAAGATTTCAGATAGAACTTTATTATTTTTATAAGCGTTATCATTTTGGGAAGAATTTTAATCTACATTACTATCTTAACCGCTACTAAGAGTGGCTGATAGTTTGAATGCTTATTGAAACATATTTTTAATAAGAATTTATATGAACTTTGGCATGTCTTTGATCTCTATTTGATTAATATCCCTATTTTACAGTGATTATAACATGTTCTTAAAGACTTATAAACCCTCTTCAAAGTTTACTACCATCATTTTAAAAAGCTCTTCTTCTTTAGGAAACTAAATTTGACTTATACTAAATGGATTTAAAAAGCCCTATTCGTTCATGCTCGTAGGAGTATTCTAAAATGACTTAAATTACTACTAGCCGTAATTTCTTTGATTTCCAAGACTCGAAGACTAGCGTATTATAGAGTCTTCTTATTAATCAATCACTACTTTTTAATTTAAGTTTGCGCTCCCAATCATGGACTATGCTGAGGATTATAGCACACTTTATCTCCCAATCAAACTTAATTCACCTTATATCGTCTATATTTAAGGCTAATTATTTCCTTAATTTTTAAATCCATAAGACGAAGATTGCCTACTAAGCTATTAACTTGAATTGCCCTGAATTTATTGTAATTTTTACAATTACTTTGCAAAGGCAATTTTTGATTTATTGAAAGGGATGGGAGGGTTTTAGTCTAGACCCTCGATTAAATCTATCATCATTTATTTGTCTCTTTCGTTCATAAGTCTAATCACTCTTATCATATCATCTACATATACATTAACCAATTCTACTATCAAAAATTAATAGCATAAAATTGATGGAACTTTAACGGATTTCAAATTTCGCTAAGATTATTATATTTTATTATCAAAAGCTTGATGGCATTTAGAAGTTCCAATTACTCAATATATTTCTGTTAATTCTACAAGTTTTGATTGTTTTAAAATGATTGAACAGCTTTTTAAGTGTGATGAGCCCTTAGCACTATATTTTCTAGCAGTTTAACAAAAACCTCTCTGTTTTTTCTATCAAAAAATAAGATAGTTTCTGTTTTTATTATTTCAATCAGCATGCTAATACTGTTTATCACTAAGTTTATACTATAGGAAAATTTTAAGTTAATTTATTACAAGAATATATTGGGCATAAGAAGTATTAATAGATTGATCATTATGGCAAGAAAACAAATCATTTTACTTACTCAATTGAAAAATGAGAGTTGAAAAATCTAGAAATATAATATTACAAAACTTTATCAACATCTTAGCTTCTTTTTAGCAAAACATAAAAGCATTTCTTTGCTGTTGCACATAAGAAACTCTAAAAGATTTATATTTTTAAGAATTCTGAATTAGTTTTGATCAATTACAGAAAATATATATGGGTTTAGTAAGCACTTACTTATTCATTGAGTGCACAGCAGAAATATACAAATTCACCAAGAAAAATATTAGCTACTAACTCTATATCAAAATCCTCAATTTTTTCAATTAATTCACAGAGAAGTTTCAAGAATTCTTATATTAGCATGTTCCAAGCATCGAATTCTTTAGCATTAAAATATTTTTACAAAATTTAAATACAAAATACACACAATAACTTTAATAATTCAATATTATCAATAATTTTATATATAAGTATTATTTATTATTAATATATGTTGTGAGCGACGAGAACGACAAAAAAACTAATTGTGAAGAAATTTGTGGAGATGGAAAAAACATGAAAATTTCAAAAACACATATTGAGACCTCTCATACAGTCGTTTAAGAAAAAACAGCTTCTGGTACAACTTCTGGTGCGATTTAATCTGGAGTTCCACAAAAAAAGTAGGGTAGGTAAATATTTCTAAAAATCCTAATGCCATCTTTAAAAAATTATGGCACCTATTTAATACACATATATTATTAATAAATAATACTGATTATATAATAGAGATCTCTAATTAAATTTTGATCTCTAATTTTAATTTACCTTTCAAGTTATTATCTAACTATCTATCTAATTTTATATATATATAATATATATATTTATACATTACTCTAATTATTAACTAATCCAGTTAACCTCTTGATAAGCGGACTCTCATAAGAAATAAGCATTAATATTTATTGTAAAATCTTCGAATTATTCTTAAATCTTAGTTGATAATCAAATAATTGCAAACTATTCTTGAAAATATATATAGCTTTTGATAGTGAAACCAGGTCTACCTCTGAGAATAGTGTGATTAATTATTGCTCTAAGTTGTGCTGCTGATTGCTCAGATTTTACAGTTATTTTTCTGAGGAAACTTGGGGTGGTTATATTTGTGGAAGAGTATTCTTATTGGAAGGGTCTATAGTGAGTTACTCCATTAAAAATAAATAATTGTATATTGAGATATTATAGAAATAATTAAACTATAAGTTCATGCATTTTAAATTATAAATATTTTATTTGAGATTATCAATTAAAGTAATCACTATAGAATGAATGCTATTTATAATATTCTATATGTAAAGATATTCAAGTAATTATTAAATTAAATAGAGATTTTTAAATTGTCCATAAATAAAATTATCAAAGTTTCAATATTTATTATTTTGTATGTTGGTACCTAAAATTATTCCAAAAGGTCCTTTGTCTTTATTATAGATTTTTTTTAATTATTATATAAAATAAAACATATTTGCTAATTAAATTAATTAGCATATTATTATATTATTTAGCTATTTATTTAAATTATTTATTCTATAAAAATATAAAAAATACATTTTAAAAAACTTTATCAAAAAATTCATTTACAAAAAGAATTTCATTTATATATTTTAGATAAAGTGAATTTTTTTAAATCAAATTATATGGTTAATTTAATTAAATAAGTTTCTGTTTAAGTAACTATTTTATTAATTTATTTCTCAATTAATAATTTAATCCTACAATATCAATAACGATCGTTATTCAAATCTGAAGGATTTATATTCACAATTTCATATTAATGAGATTGTGATTAATTTAGCTGATAATCTTTGCTATTATTTTGTTTCATACTTTATATATTAGTTGGCTTTTAATAGCTCATTCCATGCTTACAAAACTATATTATTTTTTTTATTAATTTTAAATTTATTAATAATAATTCTTCGCATTTAAATTATTACTCATACATTATTATTAAAATTTACCATACTAATGCTACTGCTGCTGATTAGTATGATAAGATATAGAACTCGAGTATCCATTAGAAGTGGTGCTTAACATAATATTTGGAGGGATGGTAGGTTTTCTGATTTTCCTAGAGTGAATTGTTAATGAGTGATTTTGATTTCTTCCCATCGATGCCTATGTATTGCAGGGATTCATAATAAAATAATACTATATGAAAGATAAGTTAATAAATAGTATTCTGACAATATTAGCTTTGGAATGAATAGATTATAACTTCCTGTTTGGCTTGAGTTAATTCATAAATTATTTCAAGTCAATTTTAATTTTCTCTAGATTCATCTCTATTTCTTCACTTAGCTGATTTTCTTTGCTATGATATTTTTTTTACATAAATTAATAATCAAACGCATTTATTTATAATATAACATGTGATATTATATTATGAGGACTCCCTATAGTTTCATGGAAATTACTGGTCTAGTTTTACTCTACAAAACTTGGCTTAATAATTCTTCTAGAAATATGTATTGGTTTTTAGTTTTAATTTGAAATTGGTGACTATAGAGTTGAGTCTAATTTGTCAAGACTTGAGTCATGCTGGATGGATTTTACCAACTCGTTTATATTTAGGTATTTATTTTTTTAAGTTTAATTCGTCAAAATTTGGTTGTTTAAGGGAAGTCTCAGATTATTATTGTTCAATTCAGAGGGTGTTGATATCAAATTCACAATAAAAAAAATTATAACCCCCCCATCAGCAATCAATTAATTAAACTTTGTTCACAAATTCAAAGAGTAATCTTAAGTGATAGTCTTCGAATTATTATTCTCAATAATGGGATATTTCTTTCTGTGACTTATTACATGACTCTAACTTATTTTATTATTTCGGTTATTTCTATCTATAGAAGTAGCCAAAACAGCGTTTTATCTTAAATTTGAAAGATAAACCTCGGAAGTTTTACATTGTAATTCCTAATTATTATTATGATTTTATTAAGGTTTTTTGGCTGAATGAGTATCTGATTAGTTTTATTGTTAATTGTGTAAAGTCTAATATCTGCTATTTTCATTTTGGAAGTTAAATTTCACTGTATTAAATAATTCCATTGTATAGTCATACCTTGGCTTCTATCTTCTTTACATTTAAAATATAAAAACAAAGAAGTTTTTTTATAAGTTTCACTTCAAGAAACAGTATTTGAACATTATGTTCCCATTTTAAAAAAAGTATGAAGAAATTAATAATTATTATAATTGCATTTAAGCAGATTGTATTCTAGATTTCTTAGATTGAGTATAATCAGGGACATGGCAGCATCCTCATAAACTTCTTTAATTTCATCTTAGATGCCTCTTGCGAGAGTATTGCTTTACAATTGCTACCTTCTAGATAGTAATACCAACGAGTTATTTGTAGAATTTTTTATGCTATTTTGCTTAGAATATGTTAGTTGATTGTTCGATTGAGAAGAATTTTCAATAAAACCAAACATATTTTACTAAAATATTCATTTAAACTTTCTTATTGTTACAAAATGAGAGCAAACGGGCCACAAAAACATTTAAGAAATTTTATTACAAAATTTTCAAGTAAGTCATGATATAGCGTTTAAATATAAGAGTAAAATTTGTAAAGAATTTTCAAGGGAATCATGATATTATTTTTATTTTACCTATAAATACTGATACCTCCTCTATAAAGAATCTCTCCTTGAAATAGCACTCTACTAATAAACGCTTTTTGGGCTTGTCCTATCACTGGTTATTTTCATACTAATTTATTGATAAGAATCTCGCAACTTGTTATTTACAATCCCATCATTTTTACTTTCTAATTAGTGTTAATCTTATATTATTTGATTAGTAGTTGATAATACTTTTACAAAACCACCTTATTTAGATTGTGTCACGGATTAAGAAATATTAAAATTTAAAATTTAAATTTTATCTTATAAACAAAAAATACTTGTCACTGAAAATAACTTCCTATGATCAACCACATCTTAATCTTTTTGCACATTAAAATAGACTTGTGATCGAGAAACCTCATCTATAATTTCTTGTAAGGTTTCATGATGACTGTTTCTCTTTTTTAATAGATATTTTAATAATATATTTGAAAGTAAATATTACGGATTGTAGTAGATTTTTTAGCGTTTTAACTTAAATTAAGTCTCTTACCGCCTTAGAGTGCAGTTTTTGCCTGCCTACTACTTAATTAATTACTTCTCAGTTCTCTCCTATTAATAGCATCATACTCCAAATATGGTTATTTCTACATTTAAGTATGATTTTTGTTGTGATTGTTATGAAATTAATCGTTATTATTGGTTTGCTTTTGGTGTTTGTGGTTAGTGACAGTGATTGAAGAATCTAATTAGAGAGACTACTTTCTGTCATCGCTTATGATACTCTTAAGTGTGTCATACTTTGCGAGATTGCTATTTAGTGCATTTTATGCTTGACCTCCTCCGTTTAGAGAACTAGCTAAAATATAAATTAATAATTATAATTTTAATAGTTTAGCATATTCAAAGCTTAGTACTTATGTAATTAATATAATCAACACTTGATGCCAAATTCTTACTTTAACTTTTCAAAACCCATTCAGTTTTTAATTTGTATCCTTATAAAAAACTTATAAATAAATTATAAGTACTAGCAATAATTTTATCAATTGTTAATGGCTTTTATATACCATCCTGTCTCTTATATTGAACTTTTTTATGTATTAAATTCTGCTTCAACATGAATCTATTCAACCACAATTTCTAGTCTTTGTCAATCTCCTTCAATCGCTTGAAATCATCTTTAATAATTTCTAGTTGTTTCAGATTGAGTTGGATGTTCCTGAAATGCTCGCTCTTGTCGGCTGCTTCGCTGGTTTTGAAATCTTTTAGAGTTAGATTGTTCACTTTACTATGATTATAATTATATTATTATTAGCAATGAAAAGTGATTTAAAATTAAAATCTTCATAAAATATTAGCTGATGAGTATTATAAACTTCTATAAGAATTGTAATGAAAAAGACTCTACTTATAATTTAATTGAGTATGAGATTGACTTATAAAATGAAATTATAATAAACTTGATAACTTTACTGGCACTCTTGAACTTGCCAAGTTTCCTGTCTTTCCTCTTATCACTACTCTCCTTCATCAACTACTCCTGCTTAGCTTCCTCCCTCAATTTCTTAATGACCACTGCGACTGATTGATGTTTCGGGTATTTTGATAAGATATCTGAAAGTACGCTCCATCCACCACCTGTCCCCAAGTTTTTACTATTATTTGGCTGACTGTTCGTGGAATTGTTCATTCCTTGCCTATTACATATATATATATATATATATATATAAAGAATTTGTATAATTTCTGATTATAAATCTCTATAAATTAAAAGTAAGTAAACTACCTATTACCTTCTTATAATGAATTCAGGTTATCTTTGTATATTTATCTGATTTCATTCACTAAATTTAAATCCATATTTTCGAAATGTGGGATTGAGTAAGCCTGTACATCTTGTAATATATTTTTTATATCTTCATCTTTCATTATGTTATCTCTCCAATTTTATATAATTATATAAATATATATATATAAAGGTATTGTGAATTTTATGTAAATACAATATAATATTATGATTAATATTATTATCTCTCTTGCTCTATATTTCTCTATTTGATAGAATTTCTTCACTTTCCTTCTCCTAAGTGGTTAATTGTAAACTGTTTTTGTTCGACCTATTACTTTGATAATTAAATAACTTTCTTAAATTTAAGACTTAATTGGAATAAAAAATCATTAGATAATAATATATAACTGAAAAGTTATCATACAAAAATAATTGTTTTGATGTTGCTTTTTCTTATATTAAGAGCTATTATTAGTGTTACTACGATTCACAGCCCCATTTTGCGATGACCTGCTTCTGTGATTATTTCTCGCAGCTGTTGAATTGCTGCCATTACTGCTCATAAATTTGCTGCCTGAAGATCACTGCATATTCAATGTCAAACTTGGGTGATGTATTTGCTGTGATGTCTGTGAGTTCTAATCATCATCAAAATTACAATTAAACATACATTTGTAATTTTATATTACGGCATAAGTTTAAGTGTTTTATAAGAAAAATTATATAATCGAAGAGGAGGTCTTCATTAAGTGCGAGCAGAGATTTATTGTTATCAAGTATGTCGTTCTGAAACCGGACTTGTCGATTTATATTGGTGTTTATACTGTTAATATTCAGATTATGGTTGTTATTTTTCGTGCTAGTATTATAGATTATATATTATAAAATATATTTATTTAATAAATAGTATTATTTTGGCTTCTCCTCATGATATAGAAATAAATAATAGTTTTGATATAATAAAGAGTAAATTAGTTATTTTATATTTAATTGTTAGATAGATGAATCAATGAATTTAAAGTATATTTTCATATAAATATATAGGAGATAAAATTACCAATTAGATATTATTTTCAGAATTTGTATATCTTATGTATAAAAGTTATATTGGAAAATATATAGAAAGAATTTAATTTAGAAAAAATATAAAATATTTTTAATTCAAGTAATCTTTAAGAATTAATAAAAATAATTAATAATATCTGTAGATATGGTTTCATAAAAAGAACCTTAAACATAAAATGATACTACCATTTATCCTAGAATTAAATTTATAAGAGAATCTAAAAAAATTAGAAACTATGATAAAACAAATATAATTATTATAAACATATAAGTCAACAAATTTATATTTTACTATTGAGTACACGTAGGATAAAATTAAAATTGCCCTATCAGGATTAAATAATGCATAAATAATAGGAATAATGAAGAATTTAAAAAATCTAATGCAAGATTATCATTAATTAAAGAAACTTTTATAATATTTATACTGCAAATAATAAAATAATATCTCTCCCTAAATATTAATCATAATTTTATTTATTTATCTTTTAATACGGGAATTATAATTCTAAAACTTGATATATTTACAAAATATTTTTATGTGTGTTAATATGAAATTTTCTAACAATTAAATTGAAATAAAGTATATATCACATTTTAAAATTCAAAAATTAAATATGCAACCATCTAACAGCAGCATGAAAGTTGGCTTGAAGAAGTTTAAATAATAAATATCAAAGCAGTCACAGAAACTAGATACTTAAGAAAGTGATCTGAACAATTATAAATTAATAATAAATAAGTTAAATTGTATTTTTATCAAATTTATAACTGAATGATACCATATTAATGACATAAAAGACTTTGAAAACAATCAATAAACATTAAGAAACACTAATCAGCACATTTTATATATTCAAATTATTATATATAAAAGCTTATTTTTCAAAAAAATACTTTTAGATAATGTTGATAATTCATTGATATTCTATTAAAAAATATATAAATTTAGTTTAATTAAGCATTTTTCAACATTTTACAAGAAAAAATCAAAAAGTTTAATAATTCAAGGAGTTAGCTTTGGATTGGCTTCGAAGTATGAAGCTCTCTTAAACATCATCAGAGACCGCGAGTATGAAATTAAGGTTTTTGGGGTATGGGATTGTAACATTCAGTATAATTGTATTGATATTATTAGATTAGGGTATTGACGTCCTCCGGTCACAGGTGACGTCAGGAAGTCACAAGGTGACGTCAGGAGGTCACAGGTGACGTCAGGAGTTCACAGGTGACGTCCTCCGGTCACAGGTGACGTCCTCCAGTCACAGATGACGTCAGAAAGTCACAGATGACGTCAGAAAGTCACAGTATTATAAATAAGGAAATTTATTTGTAATAAACGTTCAAAGCACTCAATTTTTTACGGGAGGGTCTTATGACTGCAATAACTAGCATTTCGGGATCACAAGTGGTGGAACTTCTTGTTCACAACCATAGCAAAATAAATAATAACATGGGTCAATTGGCGGTAACCCCTTTACATATTTGGAGACAAAGCCTCCGAAAAGACAATTATGATAGATAATTTGTTTTTATTTAGTTGTATGAAACCTTGTAAACCCACTTAAATTTGAACTATTCTTACCTGAAGAAGCAATATTCGATAGATAAGTATGGCTAGTTTGGTTAATTGAAGAGCATGTAAAGATGTAAAAATTTTATAGATGAAAAAAAAACAAGAAATACCATAAAAAGACTAGTTAGCTAATTTTTCGCATAAATTAGTATTGTACATACCTAAGACTGGTAATCAAATTTTTGAATAAATGCAAGAATAATGTCTTGAATGTTCAAAATATTAATGCAAACATTATAGGATGATGATTCATATAAATCCAATTAAAGGAGTTTTGCCTTACTTGAATATTGGGTCAAGAATGTGCATGAAATGATGAACAGCTACACAGACATAATAAAAGATTTTAGTCGAAAATTGTAGCAAAATAATCTAATAAAAATAAGAATTAATCAAGCTTAAAAAATACATACTCAATGTATTTTTATATAAAAAAATTTATAATTAATTAGTAACGATGAAGTTTTTAAGATTACATTTAATATACAATCCGAAATTTTTTTATCAAATGAATTGCATCTGAGCCTTGTCAGGGTGCCAACTTCTTGAACTCAGCAATTATTTGTTTAACTTTGGTTGTTCAAACGAGGGGATCCACTCTTTTTGATCCCGCACCAAGGACACTGCCGGAAAAGTTCATAGAAATATCTTATATAGTGCTTCCCAAATCTATCACATTAAAATCTCAATATTTATTATAATGTGACCTCCTGACGTCATCTGTGACCTCCTGACGTCACCTGTGACCTCCTGACGTCATCTGTGACTGGATGACGTCAGTGTGACTTCCCGACGTCACCTGTGACCTCCTGACGTCAGTGTGACTTCCTGACGTCACCTGTGACTGGAGGACGTCATCTGTGACTGGAGGACGTCAATACCCATTAGATTAATTAACATTAAGTTTTTAAAAAGTTTAATGATTTTTACGATTACTTCTTAGAAAATAGCTGAAATATTCACTCTATTAAGAGAAAATCACTCAGAAACCATGCATTCAATTGAAATATCAGATAATATTCATGTTTTAAAGAAATCAGCCATTTAAACACTTGGAGAGTTATTTGTAAGTTTGAAAAGTAGTAGTAAGAAATCCTCTCTTTTGATATAAAGATCAAATAATAAAAATTGAATCTTATCTAAATATAAATTTATATAGGCAATAATTAAGATAGAATATGATTTATTTTAATTTATTCTAAAAGATCAAATACTATTTCTCCAAAGAATTTCAATCTATTTTTTCAATTACTATCAGAAATATAATTAAATATAATTATATTTTTATTTATTGTTTTAAAAATACATAACTACACTATTTATATCACTTGTGTCTTTTAACTTTAATTAATAAATTTCTATCACAGTCTAAGCTGCACCACTTATCCTTAGACCAGATGCATATAAATGAGAATCACTTGAAATACCTAAAAACTCTATTTTAGCATAACAAAAAGCTTGAAAGTTTGTCACTACAACATAATGATATAAGAATGGATGGATGCTTGCACATTGGCTCTGCTCTAGTTTTTGCCAATAAAAGCCTTAAAGTTATGAATTTAAATGGCAATAGAATATTACAATATTTTTTTGTAAATATCATCATGATATTAAAGTAAACTAAGATTTTATGTATTAAAATAGAGTAGGAACTAAAGGACTTTAGTTACTTATAGAATCATTAAAAGAGAATGCAAAATTAGAGTCACTTTTCTTGAATGATAACTTCATAGATGACGATGGAGCTTAGGCTATTTGTTCGCTACTTTCAAATCAAAGATCTGTCTTAAAAGAATTGCACATTGCTATGATTCTTATAAACTATTAACTTAGTAAATTCCATTAATTTTAAGCTAATTTACTATGAATGGCTTTTCTTAGATCGGCTTAAACCAAATATTTGATACAATAACCAATTAAAATCGTAGATTAAAGTATCTAGACGTTGCACACAATATAATTGAGATTGGAATCTTAAGATCTTTCAGAAATATGCTCGAGAAGAATAGCACCCTCCAGTATTTAAGCATAAGCGACCTTTATAAATTCAATCAAAATGCTGTTCAAGCAATCCAAGATAGTTTACTTATAAATTCTAGTTTGAAGTTGCTAGACTTAAAGAAATGTACGAGGGAGTTTTACGAGTAGCTGCAAGAAGGCGTGAATACTTTCAAAGGCAAAAATCCCATTATTTTCTTGAAAGAGACAGGGTATGTCAAACGTAAAATCTAAACTTAGTTTGACAACATACTGGATGACTCTTATTTAAATACAGAGAGAGATGTAGAATTTGATAGAAGGTCAGATAGGAAAAGGTCTCAAGGAGGTACTCATAGAAGCTACACTCCATAGAAAGCTCTGGAGGAGAGCAGGATGAAAGATAATTAGATTCTTGTTCCTAAGAGAAGAGTAGGAAGAAAGGTGAAGAAATAAGCTAAACCATCAGTGGAAATGATTGATGGAGATAAGATGAACATTAGAACTCCTTTTGATGTTAATTTGTTAATAAAATCTTGTCTAAAATTTGAATGCTATCCCTTATAAATTTATACTTTATTTAAGCATTCCCATTAAAAGCAAAATAATTTATAGGATGAGCAAAATCATATATAGGATACCTCAATTACAAGATCAGCCCACTCTCTAGATTACTCCCAACGTGACAAAGCTGACCAAGACTCCCCAAACTCCTCATTCAACTATACTTTCCAAAGAAATTCTTTAAAAAATTCAATATCTCAAGACCCCACAAACCCCCTTCATCATGAATCAAGATAAAGCTTAAATTATGTATCACTTAGAAGTCCATCAAGGGAAGCCTTAGTCAAGCATCATTAGGAAATTTAAAAGTACCAAAAGCAGCTGGATGAAAATAAGCGATCTTAAAAGTCATTAAATACTTAACAGTAGTTTAACCCACATGAATTATTATATTTTCACTACAATTCTACTCAACACATAATAATTCTTTCACAATTTAGTATATATATATATATTAAGAATGAAAGCCAATTTTCAACATCTAATGCATTTGGAACAATAACCGACGATTAGCAACGTTAATCAATTCAGACTCTAGATGAGAGAAATTATTCCTTGTCCAAAAGCCCGAAACGAGTCCAATTCGCCAATGACATAAAGATCTTCAGAGAGAAGAAAATAAGTTAAGTAAACAACTCTCTGAAGATATTATTTTGCCAATTTTTATTATAAAGATTAGATTATTGATTAATAAGATCAAATTGGGGAGTACATAAATATGAAAAATTTATATATAAATATAAAAAGAGTAAAGGGGATAATGTAGGGGAGTCTAAGTCGAATAAATTATAAAGTAAACGCTAACTTTCAAGTGAGAAAAAGAAAAGCAAATAGTAAGCACAAATGAGCAAAACTTAAAGATTTTTTATCTATATTTAAGTATTTTAAACATGTTTTGAATTTTGAGAAGATTTTTAATTGAATATTTCCTATTAATTAATAAAGTTCAGCGAGTATCTAAAACAATAAAATTAATATTTCCAAATATGGATCAATCAGAGATAGAAGAGATAGCAACAATATGAATGTTAGTATATAATCAAATGGGTCAGCAAAGAAAGGCATTTTAAAGAGCAAGAGAACAAACACTAATTTACAGAATAAAAGTGACTTGGAGAAAATATAATTATATTCAACTATTCTTGATTTAATTATGAATACTCTATGTCTTATATATGTGATTTAAAACGTAAATGTGTTATTATCCATGAATTTTTGAAAATTAAAAATTACTTTAATTAATCACTTAACGTAAAATATATTTAGTTTCTTATATTATAATTATAATGGAATAAAGTGATTCAAGATAAGAGAAAAACCTCTCTAATTTAAAACCTAAATCCTTGTGAATTATCTCAAAGTAAGTATCTATTTTTCAATATTTTCTAACTTTTATTTCTAATTTCAAACAAGTAATTCATTTTATCTGATTATAATCTACTAATTTCCATAAATTTAAAAATATGCGTTAATAAACTGAGCACTTGCAATATACAATATATACTTTATGATTTATACAAGTTGAAGATGTACTAACATTAATATTAGGGTAATATACACAATGACCTTCTTTGCTGAACAACAATCGATTTAGGAAATTTAAAAATAATATATTCAAAAAAGCCTAATTAAATCATAAGTGATATATGATAATCAAACTTTAGGTCACATATTTAAATATATTTCCCATTCTTTGTACTTAAATCTATATTAATTTACATATATTAAAATAAAGGCAGTTTTTTTATTTCGTGTATTTTATTTTTACCAATTGTTTTCTATTTTATCAATAATGATAAATATATTTAAGAGAATAGCATAGGGTAATAGAAATAAAGTTAAGTAATGTAAAACACTCTGACATCAATGGGCTCACCCTCGTAATATCAATCTTTGGATTCTAATGTCAATCATATATTCATATATGAATCTGCAATACTATTTTTTTAAAATAGGAATAATTTATCATTAGATAACATATAAATAAATACAATAAATCATAGTAACTACTAATCAAAGCAATCATTGATGAATAATGATAGATAGAATTCAATATAGAAGAGGAATTAGCAAAAAAATATGCCAGATAGTATATTCCCTCAATAAAAGTAAATTATTACCAAGAAGCTGTCAAACTCAAATCAATCTATATAAATATATTTAATTATTGTATAATTTAGTTATATTTAATGTGAAAAAAATAGTAATTATTACAACTAATAACAACTCCAATTTTAACAGCAATAACTACAATAGCAATATAAACAATACAAGCCTCCCTCATAACCAATCTACTATTACTTCACAATTAGAAATTAAATAATTAAAATTACATCATAATTTAATATTTTATGATCATAATTTATCTGAAATTTATTTATTTAATATTTAATTAACAAATATTTTATCAATGAATACATGGACGAATCTACATCATTTGCACTTTCTCCTGAAGAAAAGGAAAACTTGAAATACAACATGAAAAACGATAAAGTAGTGGTTTTCTATAAAAAGATACTGGGGGAGATCAGGGATGTCATAAGAGAAGAGAGACAAAACATTAAGAAATATCTCAATTGAATTTATATAGTTATGAGAACCTTTATGTTAATGATTTATATATATAAATTAAGCATTAATTACATAAGATTTGATAAAGAACTTTTAAATATACTGTATAAGTAAACTAGCTATATTTATTATAATAAGTTCTTATATAAGTTTATAGTAATAAGGAGTTTCACAACAATTTTTAATTTATTTGTGTTGTAATAATCAAGACTCTTAATAAAATAAAATCATTAATTAAATATAATGGATATAAACAACAGCATTCACATCGTGAATATAACAAATATTCCCCATCCAGGTAGCTAAAACATGAGACTATAATTAAATTCAGTTTCTAGAGTGCAAACTGAAGAGGGGTTTGAGGGGGGTCATTCAAGGAATAATAATTAGTTTAGATTGAGTAGGAATAATTTCCCTGATACATAGGAAAGTTATGGAAATAATTATGATGATGGAGATAGAATTGTTTTTGATGAGAATTTACTAGAAAATTGTGATTTGGAAAATTATAATGTCGAGGGAAATATTGCACTTATTTGAAGTAAATTAGCTATAAAATTATCATGTATTAATCAAGAAGTTTATTGTTAGTTTCAAGGCATTAAATTTTAATTAATAAATTTTTTGCAATAAAAAGTCAGTTTTAATATCACCAAGGTCAAACACCCCCTTTTCAGAAACCTATGATGTCCTACACACCTCAAAACTCCAAGATGAAACACCATCCTAATAAATTAACAAAAATAGAAATACTTAGTAAAATACTGAAAATAGGAACAGCACACAGAAATTAATAAAGATTCCTAGAAATAATGAATATGATAAGTTCTCTTTGTAGAGACAAGTATTCAAAACTGATAGGAATTATAATTTAAAGCAGTATATGAAAATTTTATCAATTAAGTAAACAATATCAAAATTTAGAAGAATAAATGCATGAATATTTTTAAAATTCACATGTAGCCACAGCAGGGAAGGATGCTTATCCTAAAGACGGCTTAGTAATGATCAAGAGACTTAAACTTGAGAACAAATAAGTTGGTACAACTATTGACACTATTAAAAAATTGTTAATATTTACTTTGAATTATTTTCCCAATTTTTCATTAGAAATATACTATGATAGATCAAAGCACAGGAATCTAAACTGCTAAAGAAGATTAAAATTAGCCTAAATTACATACAAATATTCTAAATTTAAATTCCAATAACCCCTCATAAACGAGGCTTTAACTCTCTAGTAAGCCTACTAAAGCAAGTGGATCAGGTAGTTTTTAGTATTGTAGGAATATATTTGATTTGGGTAGATTAATTAAAATTAACTTAATTAAGGATTAAAACTGTGGCAGTAATAAAATTCAAAGTGACTCAAAATTTAAAATAATATGATTCTACGGTAGATCCCCCAATTTTAGCTGAACTTTAATACTAGCAATATTCATGACACATCGCAGGAAGTGAGAATATTATTATTTTGAGGCCATTCCCAAAAACAGTATTATGTGTTTTTCTCGCTTGTGAGAAGAAATAAAATCATTATAGCAATAACAATAACACTAACCGTCTCATTTATAATGCGATATCCAGAGAGTAAAATATTGTTATGATTTGGAGGCATTTTAAAAAAATAACTGAAGGAAATTAATAATTAATTCATTTTTTCAAATCGAATGTATTCCTAAAATATTACTTTCAAATCTCACCAATTGAGGAGCACGCCAACCGCCTATCAGTGATAAAAAATAAGATACTCCTGCTTAATAATACTCAAACGTAATTCAATAACACCTAAGAGCAGTTTAATTTGACCAACAAAAATGAGATTAAGGAAAAGTAATTTCCTAAAACTAGAAATATCAGTCAAATTCATAATATTGATGTAATAATGCCTTAAGAATAACACTTATAGTAAAACTATTACAATTCATCACAGAGGAAATTTAACAGTACTGTTTTTCAGGCTTATCAAAGTTTGTTATCTAATCGTGGGATTTAAAAAGGGAGTCCCACTAAAATAGAATTTTTACATATTTTTTTTACATTCTTACGAAATCAATTAATTCTTGGGGTTTTAATAGTATAATTCAATGTTATATATGATTTTTAAAATAGACTTAAACAAGCAGCTAACTCAAAGATATCCTAAATTAAATTACTATTAATCTACAAATACCATCACATAAAACTTCAATAAATTGTTTCCAGTTATAAAACCCACTAATATTATAGAACTAAAAAGTAAGCAGTAGACTAGAGCTTAAAGTGTTTTGGCAAAATAATCTTAAAACCTAATTATTTTCAGTAAAAACGAGTCACTAATTTAAAATTAGGCCGATGGAACTAATAATTAAAATCATTAAAATACTTTGAAAAAGTTCTCATAACTTACGAAGTAAAATTTTGATGAAAAGAATTTATAAGAAAGTGTTAACAAGTAGAATAATCAATAAAATTTAAGCTAGAAAAAAGTTTCATAAAAAAACAAAAATTTACTTGGTGAATTAGCTGCATATTTAGATACCGATAATGATCTATTCATAAAACAATAGCAATAATTCTAGAAATAGCAGCAAAAACAAAATAAGTTTCTATATCAAAATACAGGTACAAGCAGTTCACATTTACAAAAATTAAACAATGTCTAACGAACAATGATGCATTTTAATTCCGCAAGAGATATATAGCAGGGAACATAGTAAAACAATCAGATTTTAGACTTTTCAGACTAAAATCAAGAAAATCACTTAAATGATAAACTCAAAATGTAAGGAAATCTGTATCAAACTTAAACATCTCTAATTTAAAATAATCAAACTCAAGCCAAAAATACTTCAGATATTTTAAGTATGCTTAATTTCTAATAATTTACAAGGGATGATTAAAGTATAAGCAAAGGAAATTTAACTTCTAAGTAAATTTAAAAGTAGAAAGAGTAGTTGAGTTAAAGAGAAATTGCATAAATTTCCAGTAGATTGCTTGGAGAGGTCAGTTAAAAAGCTAGAATATAATTAAGTGATATTTCAAAGAATTAAGATTTAATAATTATGGGAAATACTAGGTATGAACAAGGAAAAGATAGTTTTATAAACATCATAAGAATATAATTCTTTGAAATAATTTTCAATGGTAATTAAGGTTCTAGTTTATATCTATTATTTTTATATTTATAGATAGCTAAAGGAAAATAAATAAACTTATAACAAAACAAGAAAAATTAGAATTTTAGTAAATGAGTCAAGTGAGAGCTAAATCAATTCTTTAATAAAACCGTAAAGGTTTGTAGAGTTTCACATCATCTGAAATATTTGGATGTAAGTTTATTTTGATTATCTTAAAACTAAATTTCTAATTTAGCATACACCCTTGCACAGCAGTAGATGGTAAAAAATGATATTATCAAGATTGGATAATCAGAATTTAAAAAATTTTGACTTCTTTATTGCAATTTTTTAAACTGTCTTTATTTTTTTAAAAAGAATTCGCTAATAAAATCTACGATGATATAATCCCTAATAGAGACCAATACCCAAGAAACTCTTCTCAAAATAATCAATAAAAATATTTATCACTTGACCATAATTCAGATAATTTCTTCCAGAATAATTTGGATTTAAATTTAAGTTAAGAATCTCTCAATGACATCAAGAAAATCAGAGAGAATTTATTGTTATCTGAGAGGAGAATTAGAGAGAAGAAAAAGTAGCAAGAAAAACAGTTTTATAGTGAGTTGCCTAGAAGTACCCTGCCTGAAACATTTTAAAACGAATATTAGATTAATTTACAAAAGACATTACATATTACATATGTTATGTTTTAATTCTCTATAAATATAATTAATTTAATATTCAATTCAAGTCAGAGGCCCGGGAGAAGCTTACTAGGATAACTTTGGATAAAATCCTGATGGTAATTTACTTCCAGTAATATTTGATCAATCGAAACTACAACCCTTTATAAGTTAAAATCACGAATAGACTATTGAAAATTTAGATTCTTAACATGAGTATCTTCAATCTGATATGCTCAAATCTCCAGATATCAATATTAAATTATTTATTATCAACTTTATATAATTGAGATGATATGCAATAATATATAGAATTTAATTCTAACAAAGTATCATTATTAATATAGAAGTGTCTCGCTAATAATCATAAATTTCACTATTATAACTCAAAGGTAAGGACATCCTCAAGAAATACCAAAAATATAATCCCACTGAAGATGAATATTCTCTCTATCTCAAGTTAATAGTGTATGTTTTATTTAAAATTATTACATGTTATCTCATAGTGTATATATATATATATAAATTACTATATAAATTAAAAGTTAATGAATAAAGTCAGGAAGATGAAAGCAGGCCACAAAGTATTCAATAGACTTAAGATCCCAGTACAACCACCACCCTAAGAATAAAATGTTAACAATTCTGGAATTTTAACTAAAGTGTAAAACTAATAAGATATCTAAAAAGCTTTGAACGATATTCCATAATGAATATCATTTCAATTTTATATTGAGTTTATTTTAAATTTACTTTTCTTAATTTTTAATTTTATTTTTAGTTTTTATATTTAAATTACAATGAAATAAAAAGATAAATAGTATAAATAAATAGTATAAATAAAATAAATACTTACAATAAGAGATCAATGAACAGTCTAGAAAAAGCTTCAAAAATAAAAGCAAAAACTTGAAATATTGGTAAATTACAAGAAAAAAAGTATAAAAGTTAAATATATAAATTATGGAAAGAATTCACGTATTAATGGTTGACGGTTGACACTATAATAGAAGTGTCAACCACTTTAATTAATAAATAAATTAAAATTCAATAAATTTAAAACAGTAAAGTTTGATTAAAGTGATATTTTAATTATTTTAATTATAATAATATTAATAAATAATTAAATTGTAAGAAATGGAGCATCCATCAAAATCAGAGGGGACCTCAGATAAGTTCTTCAGATACGTCAATGAAATGGTAAATTATACTTTGATCATATTTCTTATAATATACAACATATAAATATGGGAGATTTACTGATATATATATATGAATAAATTAGTTATTCATTAAATCATAAGCTAGTGGAATTTACTGATACATTTATATATAGGACTTTGAGGGATAAAAATTGGCTGAAAATATCATCAAGTATAGCATGATACTAAGTGCTGTAAGTAATTGATTTATAGAGAATCACAATAGATTTATACTTCATTTAAAACTTTGCCCATCTAAGATATGTATAGGTTGGTGGATTCGCATTTGGTTATGTTACAGAGAAATTCTCAAACACAGTTTACGTAAACTAATTATTCTTATTAATATTTTAAAACTGTTAATAATAAATTACTGAAAGTTTAATGCTTGCATGCATGATCTTTTTATTCCTGGTAATTTCATATACAAATCTTAATCATTTTTTATATAGGTAACCGGCCCTTCTTTTGGAATATATAAAAAGCACGAATTACAGTGGAGAGCACCAGTTGTGCCCGAGGACATCAGAAAATAAGCTCAAGAAAAGAAGAAATAATGAAGAGAAATATTTTAATTATACTAATCAAGTTAATATTTGTCAAAACTATCTCCGTTAAGTCACAAAAGTTTTTATCTTTTTTGCTTCATTATTTTCACAAATATCTTAAAGTTAAATTTCTTTATATAAAACACGTATTGCACATAAAAGAAAAATAAATAAGAATTTTTCTATGAATTATTTCTAATTTAAGATAGAAAATTTAGAATGTAAAATTATTTATAATTAAAATCAAGAAAGCAAAAAAAAATGAAGAAGAGAGCAGACGAAAAATTTAATATTCTGGGCAAATTAGGTTCATACCATCTTAAATTAGATATGTTGGAGTCGATGTACTTCAAATCTGTCTAATGTTTAAACAAAAAAAGTTAATAACAAATTTTAAATATTAATTACTCAACTTTTTTAATCATATACTTATATAAATAAAATCTGTACATAAAAAACATTAGATTCTATTATGGCTACATCATCCAAAATCATCAACTGACAATATAATTTTATTACTTTATTTAAATTAAGTTGTTTTTTTTATTAAGAATTATGATTTTATTTCCATTTAAATTTAAATAAATAAATGAACTGACTCATCGGTTATTCAGACTTACGATGAGCATGAAGTGCGCACAGAGAAAGACATTATCCGTTATTTTAGCTTAATATGTGATAGATTAAGGAAAAAATACAAACCACTTGAGGATAAGAGGAGAGTATGTCTTGCAGTATTCAAGGGTGGCGATATTTAAACTCTTAGATCTATAAAATTAATTAATAATAATTAGAGTATGGTTTTTCATAATTAGGATTTTTGTATATAAATGGGCAAAGAATTCATTTGATTTACAATAAGACTATCAAATTTCTTAAAATTTTTCAATTCTTAGCACCACACAATTATTGGATATTGTTAAGCATAAGTTGAATCAATTGACATCACTTCATTTTTTCAAAGATAACACCCAACCCATAAATATTGATTCGTACTTTCAATACTATTTTAGGGATTGATTTTTAATTGCCAATAAATATAATAAACAAAGCACATTTTCTATCATACTTTAAAGTAATTTAACTCAAGCAATATATGTTTGCTTTGAACTTCGATGAAGAGAAATTAGCGAAAGACCCCCCTGTAAATCTAATTTAACCAATTCCCTATTAAAAACAAGGGAAGGGCCAGGGTCTAAATAATTTGATAAGGGGTTTTGGGTTAGACAAGGGAGAGTATAATTATCATTTAGTTCAAGTAACTCAACATTCCAATGGTTCTGTCGAAAGTAAGTAGGATTTTTATTGTAATTATTGGTTCATGATATATATTTTACTATAGCAAATGATGTTTGGGATTAGACTATGCGTTATAAAAGTTACAATTACGTTTCAAATTTACTGTATATTCTTGAGAAAAAAGATAAAATGCTGGTAGAGCGAATGAATGTATATTTCTTGCTCGATAACGCAGCTCAAATATTTATGTTTGACATCGATAAATGTTTAGTCTAGTAGCCAAAGAAAGTTAAGAGTGAGGTATGTTTAATATATTTTGTTTACATCTTTATTATCTGAACTCACCTTCTGATTGCATAATTCAACAAATATAACTATTTCTTCTTGAAAATTTAAATAATTTATAGAAAGATGAAGCTCATTTTATTGATGGCATGAAACCAGAATTTTCGTTGCTTCCCCCAACATTCAATGTGATACAAAAAACTTTGTTACAAATCGAGGAGGACTAAGAGAGGAAGAAGAAATTATTGAAACTTAGAGCTCAAGAGCCAAAATAGGAGAATTTATTGGGTGTGTTTAATGAATATTAGCTTTTAATGTTTCCTTTTAGTAAAAATTTAAAACTAAATTATTAGTAATCCTTTTAATTTTATCCTTAAAAATATAAAAAAGCTCAGAATCTAAGGAGGAACTTAATCTCAAGCATCCTTGCTTGAATTATATAAATTTAATATTATTATATTTAAATTTTGACTAAATATTTTGATCAAAGAATAAGCTCAATCAGCAAATCAATTAACTTCAGACAACAAAATTCCAGGCTTAATTTCTCAAAAATATCAATAAAATTTGCAAAACAATTTCTCAAACACGATTACACATCATCACACATAACATAACAAAAATCTAAGCAATTTAACTGTGAATAGCAATTTAATTCTATCTAAGGGTGGCAGTACACCTTAGAATCTAATATCTGGTGGTAGATCGTTATAAAGTTTAACTGTGGTAAATAATATTAATTAGACTAAGGAAAGAGATACTATAAGATATTCGCCGAATGGTGGCAAGTAAATTATTTGATAAAAATGAATATTTTTATTCAAGTTAGCTATAATTTACTTTTTTTAATTAATAAAATTTTAATACTTAGGTTTACTTACCATAAAGAACATTTTAGATAAATAATAACCCTAGACCTATGTCTCCAGAGCAAGATGTAAAAAATCAGCTATATTAATCACACAATAAAATTAAAAATACTTTACAAAATTCTGGAACCAACAATTAATTTCCACAATTCTATAATTCCTAAAATAATGAAAATCATAGCAGCTCAGTAAAATTCTAAAATTACTTTAGAGAGAGGTAGCTTGATAAAAAATTGAATTTTCATGAGAAAATAATTGACTCTTCTCATAAGAAAAATAGTTTGCTGAATAGTTAAATAAAACAAAATGAAGAGGGAGTGGGCTTAGAACGAATTGTCAATCAGGATAGTTCTAGAAATAATCTAATTGATAATTTTAAAGATAAAATTATCAATTAAACGTAGAAAGCAGATCATTAATCAGCTTAAATGTGCTAAGAGAATGCTCTTGATTTTAAAATTGAGAATAAATTTGGAAATCTAGGTTTATAACAGTCACAAAGAAATTAATAGAAGAAATAACCAATTAGATTATTTTCACCCTAAAACATTAATAATAGAAATTAGATAAATCTGTTTAATTCTAGCAATCAGATATTTTATGGAGATATAAATAATAATAAGTTTCTCAAAAAACATAGAAAATCCATGTCTGCGCATAAAAATCACAAAGAATTTAAACTAAAAAAAACTAAAAACTTTAAAGGTAAATAGAATGGTTTTTAGGATTATGAAATATTAAAAGAAGTTGAGAGAATTTAGAATTATGACAAGATTTATGCTAAAAGTGGATTATAATGATTTTTTTAAAAAAATTATTAATTCAATGAACTCATTTTGATTTAATTTAATAGCAAAAATATATAGTATTTGCTTCATCAATTTTAGAAAAATATTTAAAACTAATTAATAATAATTAATAACTGTAGATTAATGGCTTAAAATATTATATTGAAAGGTTTCTACTAGAGGCTTTCTATAAATGCAATTAGAAATTCTTTTTGCAATCCATATCCTCTCCAAAGCTAATTGCTAACAAATTAAAACCACAGAAATTTCACAATTCATGCTCTAAAATAAGAAAAATCTTAAGATTACAATAAAAATAAGAGAATTTAGAAAGAGCCAATTCAACAAGAAAATCAATTTGCAAACAGAGAATAGCAATTCTCAGAATAAATCAAAACCCCAAAACCCCCTAAGACAGGCACCATTCCAGACAGAAATACTCTTAAGGATATTCATAAATCATTTATAGGGGAGAGATTTGATAAGTTTTTAATGTATCACTTGACCCTTACATGGATTGCAGCTCAGAAATTTATCAGGTCAAAGTAGGTTTATATTGTTAGAGAGATTGATTAAGACTCTATTGTAGGAATACATTTGATTTGGGAAATTATAATTGAATTTGAAATTAAATTAATATAAATATTGGCAGTTAACTTTGTCCTAGCCTAGACAATATGGTACTTGTTTAAAAGAGAATTCAAAATCAGCTGGACTTTACTATTGGCGGTACCCCTCTATTGCATTCCAGAAGCGAGATAACTTGAGTGTAAGTTTTGGTGATTTGTTTAGTTGAATTTAATGCTCAAATTAAAGTCAAGTTATCTCGCTTCTGGAATGCAATAGAGGGGTACCGCCAATAGTAAAGTCCAGCTGATTTTGAATTCTCTTTTAAACAAGTACCATATTGTCTAGGCTAGGACAAAGTTAACTGCCAATATTTATATTAATTTAATTTCAAATTCAATTATAATTTCCCAAATCAAATGTATTCCTACAATATTGCAAAGGATTTAATTATAATTAATTAATATTCTTTATTGAGTAGTTTAAAAGAATTTAATGATCAAAGATTAATATATTTTTTGACGAACTTAAAGTATAATAATTAATAAATTATTTTCCAAGCATTTGTATTTCAATTTAACAAAATAAGGATGAAGATGAGATTAAAGATAGTATTAATGCTGATGATATAATTGGAGACAAAAACCCAGAAAATAAAAAAATCTATGAAATAATATGCAGAGATGCAAATTACAAATTGAGAGAGGATGATATGCTTTGCCTCCCCAAGGCTTTGGTCAAAGATTAGCAATTGCTTTTTTATAATTAAATCTATAAAACTAAGAGCAAAAAATTAATTTATCTTAAAACTTTAATTAACATTTCCCTAAATATACCATATATTTAAACGTGTAAGCTTTTGCAACCAGAGGTGAAAGATAAAAAGTAAGAATAAATTGCAATTAATAAGTTGAAATAAATGATCATCTTTGAAAATGAGCATATAATAGTCATTAACAAAGATCACGGGGTGCCTTCATAAATGGGTTCTGGACTTGAATCTGATAAAAACTCTGATATATCTGTTGACACAATATAAATTATTATCAATTAGCGTGTTAATCTTATATAGTTTACAAAGTTATTTAAATTTTAATAATTAATGAATGCTTTCATATTACTGTCCTTCCAATGAAGATGGAAGCATAGGTGGAAGGCTAGTTCATAGATTAGATTAAAAAACTGGGGGATTAATGGTACTAGCAAAAACTAAACTAATGGCAAGGTATTTAGGTGAATTATATAATTTGTTTTCTAATTAACTTATTTAAAATTAATTATATTCATCAATAAAGCTAAAATATTATTCATTTATTTATGAGATACTTTTACTGAAATTAAATGAATGTTTTAGAAATAGAGACTTGTATAAAGCATATTATGGACTAGTATGTGGTGTTCCCAAATACCAAAGTGGTCTTGTTTACCAATCCTATGATTAAATTGCTTTTCAAATAATTCAAATATGTGAATAAAGATTAATAAGATTAAGATAATATATTTTCATGATTAAAACGAGCATGGGTGGCAAATAGACTTGCAGTCCTCTTAAAACAGTTAAGTAATTAAACATCCAATCTTTGATACTCTCGGTTTAACTCAAGACCAATTAGACATGAAAACTAAATTTGAGGTTTTAACTGTTGTACAATAGTAAACTCAATCTCAAATTTCAAAAGAGTAGTTTGACAATAGCCTTTAAGAGAAAGTATCATAAATTAGATAGAAAGAAAATTTGAAGGAGAGTGGTGCCCCAAAATTAGGTAATTGGTATCCATATAGTTCTGAATAAGTTTATGATCTTGAGACTTTATAGTTTAAAAGCAGAGATCAAAGAGTTATTGACTCTAGAAATTTATAATTAATATTTTCAATTAGTTAAAGTTGTAAGCTTCAAATTTACATTCTCATTCATCATAATTGTGATTAATTCAATTACTAAATGAGTCTTATTCATACGTAAAATTTCAAATTTATTCAGGTAAGAAGCATTAAATTAGGCTCTTATGCGATAATGTTTTAAATTCTCCACTACTCTTTGACACCAAATACGGCTATGATCCAAATGTCTATTCTAAAAATTTGTTCTCAAACAATACTAAGAGTGGATCTAATCAAGGGGTTTTGGGGTTGAGTAACAACCAAATCAATGATAGTAAAATGATTATGCTTCATGCTGGTGAACTTAAAATACTAAATTTGCAGAAATTAAATTAGTAAAATAAACTATATAAAAACAGAACTTTTTTATTATAATGGATTTATCTATTTACATTTTTTAAATACCTATAGAACCTCCGAAAAATTATTCTTCAAATGTTCCTGCCAGTGAGCTTGAAGTAGCTAAAGAATAGCTATTTATAGGAAAAATGAAGCCTTAAATGGAGAAAATTTGCGATTTCTTACATATCAATAAACTTTACTATTGATACACTTAATTAATTATATTCAATTTTATTTTAATTAAACAATTTCATATAGATTTAATACAATTAACTTTAAATAGAAAAATGCTAATAAATTTATTCGTTTTTATAGTTTATTAATAAAGAAGTTCAAATCATATATATAATATCTAAATTTATTAATATTTAAAAAGTGAATTGAATTAACAAATTTTTTTATTTTTGTTGAAGAAAAGCAACTCTTTCATCATACCCACATCTTTTACAATTCTTTATAAATAAAATTGAAAGGAAGTTTATGAGCTTTTTTTATAGTATATAAAAGAAAACTTCCTAGCTAAAATATTCATAATTTTAAAATAACATAATTTCTTACAGCTGTAAATCAATACTCTTATATAAATGATTTTTTTAAAAGTTTTTTTTATAAATCAGTATTCGAGGTGTTAAATTTTACTAATTACTTAAGTAATGACTCCAATGCTTCTGATGTTACTAATTATATTAAATGATCCACCAAGATTATTATTTATATTTTAGATTCAAATAAATTACATATAAATAACTATATTACAATTCCTTATACCCAATGAGAATTAGTAATTTTTATTATAATTGAACATTAATATATTTTAATTATATTAAGATATAAATAATTATAATAAAGTTATTAAATCTTTATCTATGAAAACAGAATAAAATAAATCTATCCAGCATTTTTTAATTATATTAATATTCTTATATTTATAATTCTAATGAAAATTTTGATGCATATTTTTACTAATTTTTTCTGTTTTTTATATAATTTAATCTATCCGAGTGAGTTTCATTAAACAAGAAAACTATAAATAAAGCCTCAGGAAATACTCCACTGATTAAAATACTATATTTCAATTAAATCAGATTGAAGAGGGATGCCTGACTGATGAGGAGAAAAGTCTTAAGGTGTCTGGTAGAGCTAAATTTCACATTAATTATCTAGATCAAGTATGTAAACTCTTTAAAATATCAATATATAGATAATAATTTTAAAGTATTTTCTGATTTTTTTAATTAAAATTGCTTTTAAATGAAGGTTTATAAATCTTTTTTATCAACTTTTTGACATTTTTTAATTCATAGATTGATCAAAGTGTTATAATTAAAATTCAAAATGAAGAAAATAGCAATGAAAAGACATTTCAGAGTAAAAATGAGGGACCATTCACAATAATAATAATAAAATAAATAATTAAATTAATTTTGACTTTATTTTAATTTATTTATATAATTCTATATTCATGCCTCAATCTATGACATAAACAAATTTAAAATAAGTTCATTAAGATAAAATAAGTAAGTTTTAACTATAAGATTTTTTTAATTTCTACTATATTTATGTTTCACTTCAATGTCTTTAAAAAACTTATTCAAATAATATTAATAATATTCTCATCATTTCTTTATTTTTACTTTCTCTCTATAAATTAATAAGAAAATATAATGAATAATTTCGATATAGACTTAGTGAATAAGCTAATGGGAAACTTGAAAGAAGGCAAGGATTTGAGAAGGAAATATATGAAAATGATTTTATCATCGACAGTTACTCTTAATGAAGAAAAAATAGAACTACTTGCACGAAAGAAGCGAAGTCAGAGAGGCAATAATGTTGGAGATAATACTGGTGAATATTCCCACAAAAAATAACTTTAATTAAATTATTTTTATAAACTGAGTGTTGGATTAGTTTAAATTCCATTTTATATCGCAGAAATAAGATAATTAAAATATTAAT
Source organism: Oxytricha trifallax (assembly GCA_000711775.1). Classification (NCBI taxonomy): domain Eukaryota; phylum Ciliophora; class Spirotrichea; order Sporadotrichida; family Oxytrichidae; genus Oxytricha; species Oxytricha trifallax. The sequence continues at coordinate 45,647 of ARYC01018709.1, forward strand.
AATATGCGATAAATTACTATAATAGTTCTAACCATAAATATTGGAATTTAATTAGACTTAACCTGACCCCCAAGTTATAAAATAAGCATGTATAAATCCAGTGCTTTAAGTGAAATAAATTGAAGTGGAAGATGTAAGAATATAGAGTTTAATTGGCTATAAACAGTTTTATACTTTTTATATAAAGAAACTCTTCAGAAATAATATTTTATCATACATGTGAAACAAAGTTACTTTTTAAATGTAGGGTAAAAAATGTTTATTAATACAGTCGCCTCAAAAGGTTGATGATTCATTGGAAAGTTATAATGATAATTCTAATCTAGTAAAAAAGTCCTCTCCAAATAGCAGTATAAATCCCTCTCTTCTTTTTAGATAGAGAGAAATGCTAAATAAATCAATGCTTGACCAAAGAAGAAATATTAAAATAAAAATATTTATATAATTCAAGAGTTTGAATTTCAGTTTTTTCATAGACAAAAACAGTCTATTTATATATTGGAATGTATTAAGTTTAAATACTGAGTAAGTCATACACACCCATCGAAGTCTATTGAGTAACTAAACTCAAAACAAATCTCTTGGCGACCTAATGCAAATGAAAAAGAGAAACTTCAAAAATGAGAAGGGAAATACATAGCAACTTACTAGTCACAGATCTATCTTGGAAAGTTTGTATAATGACTCAATGCTCGAAGAATCTTCGAGGTATCCAGAGAATGAACGGAAAAATTCTAATTTACTGCCTTGTGTCTCTACTTTATCAAATATAATAAAAAGAGTAAGTTTATTTAAAAGTTTTTTTAAAAAATCATTTGAATTGAGCAAGTTTACATGTAAAAATTATGATATCATTGATATTTAACTGTTGCCTTAGTGTTTTGCTTGGAAATTCATAAAAATTAATCATAAACTTTTTATAGAAAGATATAATCCAAAGCATTAAATCAAAATGCCAGGACTTGGACTATGATCTCTCTTCCTCTAGTAAAATAATTCAAGCAGCAAAGCACACAAAAGCAGTTGCTTGCATGAATGGGCTTGATGTTTACAAATCAGAATCAGAAATTAAATAATTGAAGCTAAAAAAACTTAACAAAAAAATCAGGGAATTTAATAGTACTTTGTTAATGGGTGAAGCTGCTGCTAAAAGTACTAATTTAAAGAGATACAGAGAGTATAATTTAAAATAATCTTTGAAAAAAATAAGCAGATTTTAATTTGATATTTTTAATTAGTTTTCATTATTATATGAATAGCTTTTTACTTAAAAAATATCAGTTAATATTAGTAAAATTTTTACAGTATAATTAAAGCCTAAAAGGGAATAATAACTTCGAAGATGATCCATACAATTAAACATAAAATTTAAAGTACTCTTAATATAAATTATTCAAGAAAGCTAAAGATTCAAATTTATCATGCACTGAGAGATTGTAAAATAACGAAAAGAATAATTCTGGAATTATTGATATACAAATAAAGCAAGCATCTTCTAATTAATGTTCATAAAATATAAAAAAATATAATAATAAATGTAATAAAAAGGCTTGAACTTGATTACTTTACTATTTTTATGTCTAATTAACTTTAACCTGATCAAACACAAAGACTTGCTAAATATAATGAGACTTAAATGGTCTCTACAGGTTGCTAATATACAAGCAAAACACTACCAGAAACTAAAGCCTTCTCAAGTAAGAGCAGTATATTCTCACAGTTGGGTAATCCATAGCAAAATCCTTAATTACTTGATAATCCCCAAATTATTTATAATAATAAAGTGCTTCATGCAAAGCACTCATCTGGAGTTTTATCATCTATTAGGTCTGTTGCTTCATCTTCTTCACGAAATTTAAACCCAATTAACTAGAATATAAATAGTAATTATTAATAACATTTTATTCCTCCATTTTGCTTGAAGTGATAATGCTACATTCTGAATAATATTTTCCCTTTATTTATTCCTAATTTATAAATTTTTATAATAGTAACTAAAACCTAGCAATATCCAAAAAGGACAGTATCACTCAATATTTAACAAAAAATGAATTTGGGTCAAGTCTCCCCCAAAAGTCCTATAATTAAAATTAATCTATAAGTATTAACGCCAAACAATATACACAATTTTAAGAAATTTAACAATCATAGCTAAAAACTCAAAACACCTCATTACCATAGCTTGTAAATCAAGAATTCAGTTAAATAAATAACAATTAAGAGTTATTCAACGATAAAGTTTAAAAGATGGTCCCCTTTGGTGTAAATTTTTAATAAAAAAATAGCAATTCCCCTAATAAGTAAATTCAATCATAGATCAGCGCTGGGTAGCAAACTTTTACCTAAAGCAATTAGTAAAATATCAATCAGGATTTTCAAGAGTACTAAGATAACTACAATTTTTCCATGGCTAAAACTCTGACTAAAGTATCTTATCAATTTATCAATAAATCTCAAAAGTAACATACTTCTCGATCTCAGAATTAAATGCGACAATTTAGGCAACTAAATAAGACTAATATACTTTTTGATATTAACAAATCTAAAGACAAAATTTAATTGCTATCTTAAATTATTTCATTATAAGTTATCGAGTGCTATGAGTTTGAAACTTCTATTCCAATTAATCTATTATTATTTATTTTAGTAAAGACAAAATACGGAGCACTAGTAGAAACAGTAAAATCTAAGATATTCTGTCAGAATAATTAAAATAAAACAGTAGTAGCAATCACAGTATTTTCAATTAAACTAGAGTGATTTCTAATCATAATATAAGGAATGATATAAATAGGATTCAGGTTGATTAGATTGACTCAAATTAAAGCTAAAACCAAACTTCCACTAATTATAATAAGAGAACTAAACTTTTAAATATATTTATGCTTAATGAGTTATGTCAAATTTATCCAATTTGATAACATATAATTAACGATTATTAACATAATTTATATAAAATAATTAAAAGTTTAATGAGATTGCAATAAAAAACAGAGAATAAATTATGAAAGCTGGAAATATTAAAATAGCTGATCATATCTAAAAAGAAAAATTATAGTAAAATAGAGCATATAACGAGGAAAATATTATAAAATAAATTGGTAACAATATGTTTTGATGAATATATTCAATTGAATACATACTAAGCTGGAAATTTAAACTCTTATAGCTGAGTTAATATTATTTTGAAAAAATTATTTTAAAAGAAATACATAATTGATATAGTGGAAAATGTATTGCAAATATCATGATTTAGATTATTAAAGGCATTTTAAATTTTAAATTACATTATTCTATTACAAAAAATTAAATAGTCATTTATATTCACTTAACCTTATAGATTTTTCACTTTAATTTATTAATATTTTTTTTAAGGCTAATAGAATCTTTAGACTGTAATATTTTATGAAAATTTACTTAAATTTTTTTAAATTGTATCTCTACTTTCAAAAAATGTGTATGTATTATTTTATTGTAAATAAATAAAAAAAATAAATTAAGAATTTTTGTATCTCTCTATAAGTTTTATTTAAAAGGTATAATTTTGAAATATTCAATAAATATATTAGAATTTGTATTTATTTTAATTTCTTTACGTTTAAAAAGTATATCAATCTAACATATAATGAAATCAGTTTAAAAATAATATTTAAATCTATATTACTAATCTTAATAATTATTTCTTTGAGTAAATCAGTCTGTAATCATTTATTTTAATGTTTAGATAGTTAAAATAAGGAATTGAGGAAATTAAATTTAATGGTGAAAAATACTAAGAGAAAAATTTCGTCTTTTTACGCCTTACCAGCTCCATACATGTACCCCCTGGTTTTAATTAAGTGCAGACACTACTAAACCCTGGCAAATTTTGAGTTTTTCACCAGTTCATTCATTTAATAGCAAATTTCTGGTTTTGAAACTCCAAAAAACCCTCTCTGAATTGATCAGTCGATAAACTATCTTTATTGAAGGCCAGAATATTTTAAGGTTCATTTTTTAATTAAAATCATTTCTATGTTTTTGTATTATTTACAATAGCAATATTATTCAAGCTACTGCTGCTACTAATACCATGAATAACAACTCTCTGTGATTTAGAGCTTTCTAATATTTTTTATAGTTAAGTTTGCTTATTTGGATTATGTCTCAATAATATCGATGATTTAACATGTTTATAGTTAATTTACTGTTAATTTTGCAAAACATCAGGATCAGATTAGGATATTTAGCTTTAAAATTTTATAAGAAAAGAATGTATGACATAGCTAACTTCATTTTAAAAAGTAAATTAAAATTTAAAGTCATACTAGAAATATAAATTTAGCTGTCTTAGATACTAGACTTGAAATTCATAGAGCTTCTGCTTTCCCTCTGTGAAATTAATCTTTAATTTAAGGAGGGTAATAAAGCCTAGGATTTATGACTTTTTAATCCTTAGAATTACACCTATTAATCCAATCTGAACATCAGTTTCTATTTTTATTAAGGCCTGTTCGATTTGTCTATATACTACTCGATAACTGAGTTCAAACTTTCTCTTGATTGTTATTACTTAGATTTTAGCATTGATTGTCTCAAAGATTGAGAGAATTTTTCATGTTTAACTTGTATTGGGACTACTTTTGGTTTCTCTAGTCTTTTAGTGTAGGGGTTTTGGATTATAGACATTTAATGGCTTTCCTTTGTTGAAGGAAGAAGATTATTATTATTTTAAGCATCTAAACTCATCTAACTTAGATTGTTATAAATATTACAAAATTAAGCTATTCTTAGGAAATTTTTAATAAAAAATAATTGAAAATAACAGTATAAACTTGGTGATTAATTAGAAATTTTGATAATTAATCTGCGATGCTAACCTCCATTTTGTTTATCAATAAAGATTTATTCTTCATTAAGTTTTTAAGGTGATGCAAATTCACTCAAATTTTTTAAGTAAGCTCGCTCCTTTGGTTTTCTGAACATTTTATGGGCAAGCTCAACGGTTGCTTTCATATCATATTTTACCTGATTTGATTCGAATTTCTAAGTTTGTCTTGATGAACTGACTGAAACAGATTCAGAAAGGCTACTTAAAATTAACAAAATATCTATAGATTCGTTTTTATAGTTAACTAACATAAATATTGTATTATAAAGGCTACTATGATTTGGACTTTAACTATTAGTATCAATTTTAGAATGAGTTCTAAAAGCAGTTTCTTAAATTTATTAGTTTACACCAGGATGAAACTAACTCACTTTGCTTTGTTTGCTGAAGTCCGGTGTATTATCATCCTCTGAAATAATAGTATGTTTGAGTTTAAGGTTATCGTAGTCCATAGTTTTCATAGCTGGTAGCTTTTGAAGGGAAAGAATATTTTGCTGGTTGCCTAGTGGTTTTTTAGTTTAGGAAAAATGGAATTGTTCTTAAATGCTACTCTGAGTATGATGAGCACCTAATTTAAATGCTTGCTATCTTCGATTCTAGCTGAAATATGATTATAAAGTTCGATACAATTTTTTATATAAAGCAGAAAAGGTGTGAAATTAAAAGGAATTTTAATATAAAATAAAAACTGTGAGTAGATCTTTGATTTTTATTCATTTTTTGGACATTTTTCTCAATTTCATCACTGATAAAATTCTTATACTCTTCATTCTAATTTTCCAGCTCTTTCATGATATTCTCTTCGATTTCTTACAACCTACTTCTCATCTCCTTATCATGTTTAACTGTGAAAATATTGCTATTTATTGTACTGTTTGCATTGCTGTTGTCGTTAGAAGAAGGCATGATTGGCATGAAACTTTTACGTTAAGGGGTGAATTGGCTTTATTGGGGTATTGGGATAGACATTAATTGAGGTTTAGTCTGGGGCAGTTGCTGATTTGAAGTGTTCACGGAAGATGTAAATTGGCTTTGAGATCTGGGAGTTTACTGTTAGAGCATTATAAAAAGTACAAAGTAAAATTAGGTTTCTTTAGCTTAATTTTTATGCATTTATGCACCTTAAAATTTTTGGTATTGGTTTAAATTTATTTATAATAAGGGATATCTAAATATATATAAATGAGCATCTACTATTGTTACCTTGTATGTCCATTAAATGTAACGTTATCAAGTGAGCCAACATTGATAACATCCATAGTTGCTTAATTAGAAGCAGGGGTGTTCACAATACTATGTGGTGACAGTTAAATTTATTATTGAGTGTAGGCTTAAGACTTTTTCCTTTTTATATCTTATAGATACGGTTTTAAATGATGCAAGTGCAATTCTGGATTTGTTACATCTTTTATATCCGCAACTTAAGTTTTAAAAGTAATAATAAATTTATTGATTGCTCTTTATTTAATTAATTGAAAGAAATCATTTAATTTACAATGATAGTTTCCAAATGAGATATGGCAATAAATTATTAAAAATAAACGTTTGCTAATAAGAATTCTGAGCGGCAAGTTAGTTTATATTGATTTTTAGCATTGGCTCTTTGAAGTTAAAAGCTATGGATTTATGTTTTGTAGTCGAAGCAGCTACAAGAGAAGCATATTAAGGGCTCAATGCCTGATTGTACTCATCAAGTGATTCCTTTATCATAATGGTCTTTAATCTTTTAATTTAATAAGGGAGGAGTAATCATTCATAATATTTATCTTTTTAGATTTTAATAATAAAAGTTAAGTCTTGCTCTTGACTAACTCTAGCCTTGGAGAAGTAGATTAAGTCATTCTCTATAAATTGGTGTTGCTTGACTTCATGGCAACTCCGCTGCCAAACTGTGAATGCTGAGATGAGGACTTGCTTTGCTAATCATCTCCCAGATAGTTTATTCATTAATAAAACTAGATTATTCTTTTTATTTAATTAAAAATTGATTTATTTAGTTCATCTGATGGAAATTATTGACATGTGGAGAATCCTAAAACGTAAATCGTTGTTTTTAAAAAAAATTTAACATAATTAACTATAAGTGATTTCTATAAAAATGGAAAGTATTATATTTAAAAAATTAAAAAAATTAATACTTCAATTAATGCTGGATAAACCCTGCCATTGGCTCAGTTAACATTCTTTTTTAAGGTGTGGCATTCTTACTATTATAGAATAATACAATTTAATATTAGATAATTATCTAATAACTTTAATTATTTCTAAATTAGCTATACCTGAATCTGCAAATTTAGGTGAATTTTTGTTGTTTAAGTTGATGTCAGTAGATTCTGTGAACAATTGCAGCGGATCTTATTTTTATAGGATATGTTTTACTGTAATTATTTCAGTTTTTAAAATCAATTTTTCGAAATATACTCTTTTTTTAAATATAGCATGATAAAATAACAACGATTTCTTTAATTGAAATTAATGATTTTTTTCCATTTTAATATTGTTAATAATTGTTTAAAAAATTTCATAAACCTCTTTTATTTCACAGGTGAAGGTATAAACCTGCTAGATCTCCTGCTTGGACTGGGAATGCGAATAAATTTAGCAAACTTTTTATTCAATATTTCTTCTTTGCTCAATACTTTCAAAGAATCACGCACTTATTTATATTTCGTGAATTCTTGAACTTTTTTGGTTATGTCTTTTAATAAGTAGTCTTTGAAATGTGCTTTCTATTAAACTTAAGACAATTTATAAATTGAAATTATTCCTAAATAAATGGGGATTTTAAAATTAAAAGTATTCAAGAGTGCCAATTATAGTTTTATTGTGAAGTTTACTTAACTTTGCTGAGTTAATTAATCAAGGCAACTTCTGCATCAATATACTCGCTTTTCTTTCTTAAACCCTCGTTTCTAAGTTCTCCACCACAGCAAGTGCAGTGACAGCTTTTCCTGCGAGCTTGAAATTGCAAGAATTGCTTCATTGACAAGAAAAAGAATTCTTATAAAAATTTATTAATTATAAAACTCTTTAATACGAATCGATATAAAGTATATTTAATTAAATTACTGATATTTAATAAAATTTAAATTAACTATGTCAATATATATATGTCTATATATATAATTATAAATAAAAAAATTCTTTCTCTTCAGCTTCTAAACAATCATTATAAACTTAGGATTTTTTGCCATATTTAGCATCTTAAACATTAATATCACTAGTGTATTTCCCAATCAATTTAAGTCTAATCGCTGATTAATTATTCTTAGATTCTACTTCTTTAATTGGAGATATCAATTATAAAATAAGAATTTTAGTGATTAATTTATTAAAGCTAATTTTAATTTATTATTAAGAAAGATCTAACTTGAGCAAACTTCATATTTTGATTGACTGTTTATTTCTTCATTAATCCGAAATCCATAGTCCCCATTCTTTTTACTCCAATATTTTTGGAATTGGGTTAATTTTAAGTTTGTTACAGGGGTTTTAGGGTGCCTAGCATCTGTGCTATTTTATTGCTTACTGGGATGTTCAGAGTGTTATTGTAGTTCAACGGTTTTTAAGCTTTTCCATCCTTAGACTGATTAAAATAAAATAACATTGAACTTATGTTAATAGTAGAATGAAATTCTTATAAAAAACAAATTGGCATCTATGCTTCTCTAGCCAAGTTAATGCTATTATTATCGGTTGTTAGTTGGATATAGATTCAGAGTTGGTTTACTCAAGATATTTAAATTACTGTTTGCATTACTTAATCTTTATAATGAGCTGAATTATTATTATCTATTTTCGGGGGAGTGATGTCTGCTGTTTATCAAACTCCTCGTGGGACTATTCATAAAATTTCTGAATTTATTAATCTCACTATATTTTAGTAATAAATTTTAACCATAAGTATGCGAATTATGCTTAATAAAAAACAGTATAATATCTTATGATTGTAGAGACTACTAAATGCGCTTTCCTTCTCTTAACTCAGATACTTGAAGGGTAAATGTGGGGCATAGTGTGAGAGCACTTCCTTGCTAATCGTAAACCAATCGAGGGGTCTCTCCGTGTATCTGACATGTGGCATACCCTCAAACACCGGCCCCACAGATTTGCCAATAATAAAACTTAAATCTATCGTAATTATTGGATGTATTAATCATTAATAATTAATTTGAAGCTCTGTAAATCTTTGTCTAATTAGATCCCTTAAATGTTTTCGTTGTTTATTTTCTGCATTTCTATTGAAAGCTGTGAGAGATAGGGCTAGTTCAAGTAGTTTTAGGTGTTGTATAATTTGTAGTCGATCTTTTTGTGTAAAAATAATTATTCATAATGCGTTTTAAAGCTAAGAATAAATTTAATATATCTTTGCTTGATTGACACCATTTCCTCTTTTTATTTAAGGACTAAACATTCAAAATATAATTAAATTATAATATATCTAATGCCAATTTTTGTTTAAAAAAACTATTATTAATTGTTCCCTCTTTTGAACCATAAGCCACAGTTGAGGAGAAATCCATCTTTCCGAGATTATTCAATCGATTTTTGAATCTAATTTTCTTTTCGCTTAATTTCTGAGCATTGGTCTGCATTCTTTCATACATACTACCCCCTTAGCTTCTTGGCTATAATTTATCATTAAAAATCTTTAAAACATCAATTCTAATCTGTAAATATATAGAATTTATTCAATTTTATTTTACATGAGTTAATTGGAGGATTTTCGTTAATGCGGGCTCTATATTTACTGACTGCTGATGCTGTTCCCATTATCAAATAATAATCATTATAAGTAAAACCCCAAGAGTAAAATTTGAATTAATTGTGAATTTGAAAAATAAATAAATATAGTATTTTAATTATTATAAACATTTTGGTAGCTTTATAATTAATTAACATAGTACAATATATATATATATATAATATATAATATATATAATATATATATATATAGGGGTGTCTTAATAAAACATAAAGCTACCAAATTAAAAAGCGTGATTTGATTAAATTTTATTTATCCTTATCTCCTTAAATTATAATAATTTTGCCTTCGGTCCACTGTTCGCATGATCAGTACAGATAACCAAGTCACACCAACCATCATCAACTTCCTCTCCCCATCGCCAGTCGAGCTCGACCTGCGGGTGCTGCCGCCCAACCTTCGGGCCCTCCTCGTGCCAACCCACATACCAGAGCCTGACATTTTTAAAATAAGACTAAGATGCTTAATGGAAAATATATCCGTTTAGAAGAGATGTTAGAAAGAGATAATCGACATAGCTTCAACCATCTTTGGTGACGACGTTACTACCTATTACCAGGAGATGGTGGACTCTATAATACAGCAACACACTTCAGTTCGCAAGCTGAACTTTGTGGAAGATGATGCCAATTAAAGGAAGATAGAGACAGAGGAAACGATGGAAGCCACTATTTGAGATTCTACAAAAGATCAAGGAGATGGAGACGAGCCCAAGGCTAGAGGTGGGGGCCCTATACAGTACTAAAAGATAAATACTTCGTTGACATTGGAAGAAAACACAATCGATGCGACATTACGACTACCTAATGATAACAAGTTGGAGATGACACCCTCAGCAGGTCCCAGTAGAGGATGTACAGATCCTTTACCAAGGTACTCATCACTGGGCGACTTATCTCCGGACTTGAGCAATAAACTTAGCAATCTACTAGAATAAATTAAACTAAAAAATAAATAAACAATAAAAATCCAACCAACCCACAAATAACCGTTAAACAAGAAGTTGCCTAATAAACCAGCATCTGCAAGGCTAACGGACACCCAACTCCAGGAAATGTATATCAAGGCGACCAAAGATCAGAAGCACCTCCAGAACTACTACCTAACGACGCTATCTCTACTAAATACAGCTGAGAAAAGAGAGCAGGATGCCTAGAGGGAGCAAGTAAATTTAATCATGCTTGGTCTGGACGCCATTAAACGGTCGAGGGAGTCTCGATTTAAGGATGATTAGGATACTCAAAAATGCTGCTAGCACAAGTATATGAGGACCAGGTTATTCCAGAAAACAAGATTCAAGAAGCATTCACGATACTGCCTGCTGAAGCCCGAGGTTAACGGCTACATTTCAACAGCCATCAGCAAGCTACGACCCCTTGTGCAGAGGCTCTTCAATGCAACCAACGATGGAATGGCCAACTAAATGTATACACTATTCAATGACACTCTTCAAACCAACACCTTCTCCAAGCGCACTCTCAGGATGGTACATGCAAGCAGAGAGTATATAAGAACCCATAGAATGCAGTAAGATTAGAACCGACAGTAGGTCAATGATGCGATAGCTAGGGACCAGCAGATATACAAAACATTGTGGAGTATTGACCCTTCAAGTAATTCAAGTCGTATGCCTATAAAGACAGCCATACCAGATCAAAGTTTAGAATAGGACAACTAACCGTTAGATTCTAAAAATGATGAGATTTAAGATGTCGATTCTAACAATAAAGCATCAGCATAAAAAAACCAATATAGTAAACATTAATAAACTATTAAAAACCAATTGGCGACCAAAACTCCATAAGAGCCTATTAAAATTACAGAGGGTAACATGATATATTCTAAATATGTGACCAGCACTCTCGTAGAAACAAACTCCCTTCGCAATAGGATGTCTGCAGTTGTCAAGATTCTTAAAGCCTACAAGACCTCAGAGGATGGAGCTGAAGAGTGGAAGCTGAGGATTGCCAAATTGTTCCATGAGTTGATATTGGAGTGGCGCCAGATTTTGAAATACAAGAAGTAGGATGTTAACAACTACCTCATTTCTCAGGAACGGCTACCAGATGAATGGGAAGTGCTCGACTTCCAGAATTTACTTGACCCCATCTCCAAAAAGCTCATATCGAAGAAGGAGCGCACACTTAAGAACTCAAGCAAACATTCGAGCCAGCCAAAGCGCAATTCTCGGGGTATTGCATTCATGCTTTAGCAATAAGATGCGCTGCACAATGCCACAAGCAGCTGTTTGGAAATAGTGGAGAGGTTCACCGAGTGCGCAATCTCTGTCCAGTGCAATCACAGACTTACTACAGCCCTCTGTATGGAGATGATAGCGAGTAACCTATGCTTGGATATCAAGTGTAAGGAACGAACGATAGAGGGCACTCACAATGCAGTTGGGAAGAGAAAGCTTATGACTCACTGGCAAGTTAACAGCAAAATAGAAAGTCAACTCAAAGCATTGAGGTAAATGGAACACCACGCTGCTTATGTTCTAAATGGCCACCAGGTGAAAATCAGCACAATCAAAGTCGCGTCTAAGTGGTTGGAATCCCCTCCTCCTGAAATAGAAAACTTCCTTGAATGCGAGAAGCAGCAAGCAAACCAACTCTATGTCAATTTCATTAGGAAGAATAATATAGACCAGATTTTATCATCTCGGGCTTTCTTGCTGAATGATGATGACAGCAGAGATATTATTTTTGATAAGGGACTGAGTGTAAAATACACGCAAGTGAAAAGCAAAAGTTTTGCTACTCTAGATACCACCGATGAAGCTGGAAAGTTTTAAAGAGACATGATGCCGAATACTACTGGAGAGTAGTACTAAGTTGAAGAGAGATAGGATTAGGGATCGACTCAGTAATTGCTGTCAAAGAGATCCAGTGAAATCGATACA
>ARYC01018710.1:0-14491 GCA_000711775.1 Oxytricha trifallax
TATAATTCATAATAAATCTCGAATACTTGATTATATAACGATTGTAGAAATAATTTTAAATGTACAAGAAGTCATTTTTTAATTATTTAGATATGTAAAATATTGAATTTATGATTTTCTTTTTGAAAAAGATATAAGTCCTACAATTAATATTGCTAGAATATTAAAGAAAAAATGCAAATAAAACATATAATAAAAAGAGCTCAAATATATATATATAGAAGGAGTTAGAGAGTATTAAAATGTACAAAGCAACTTTCGCAATATAAAAAATATTAAATTTTTATTCATATCTAAAATAAATTATATTTAATTATAACTTCTAACAATCTATAAAAATTAAAATTTTATTACTTAATATACTCAAAGTTTAACTAGCGTAATTTCAATATTATTGTAATTTATTTATACAGAACATTATCATTTTAAATTAAAAACTTTTATTTTTATTTTATCTTTAAATAAATAATCGATCTAAATTAAATAATTTAATATTAGAAATTTATATTTTTTCCATTTTCATTACCCTTTTAAATTATTTATTTATTGTAAAAGAAATCTTTATTTTTATTGATAAGCATTCATTTAAAATCAGCCTTATTTTTTGAAAACAAATTTAGTATTTGATTACTAAACGTAAAAACGAAAAGAATAAACTAAAATATTATTTTAAAGCTTGGACTTCATATATTTTTATTGTATAGAGTATCAATAAGCAATTTGAAATATTTAGAAAATAACTTTTAATTTATAATTTAAAACAGACTGCATTTTCTAAACACTCCCACAAATTATACAATAGCTTTTTATAAGACCGACTATTAAATATTTATTGTTAATTTATGTTTGATTTTGCCTTAATATTTACCCTAATTTGAAAATATTTATCTAGTATATGTATTTATAATTAAATATCTATTACAAGACGCTTATAAAACAGTTTTACGTATAAATTAAATATGATTGAAATAATGTAAAAGCCAAAAAATTTAAAATTAAGATTAAAAAAATTATTTGCACTCTTATTAATTATTTAAAGACTTGGGCTCATTCGATAGAGAATTAAAAATTAGCTGGACTTTACTTTAGGCGGTACTATTTTATCGCATCCCTGGAGCGAGTTAACTCCATTTTAATTGAATGCCTCTAAATTCACTAAATTATACCATCCAATTAAAGTCGAGTTAACTCGCTCCAGTGATGCGATAAAATAGTACCGCCAATAGTATAGACCAGCTAATTTTGAATTCTCTATCCAATAAACACAAGATCGTTTAAATTGGCAACTTTAACTGCCATTATTTTGATTAATATTTAATTTAATTTAGTTTAGTTAATTTTCCTAATTGATTTATACTTTTAGAAGAGTTTGATTGATGATAAATTGTAAAAATTCAATTTAAAAAGCTTTAATAATAAAATTGGGTAATATTTATATTACACTTAAATTTTACAATATCAAACCGCAGAATTTAATTAATATTGAAAATAAATTAAAAAAGAATTTCTTATAAAAATTTAACTAATTTTTACATTTTTAATTTAGAAAAATTAATAAAAATCAATTAAATTAATTTTATTTATTACAAGTCTAGATCAGTGCTTTGTATAAAAAATCAATAGTTAATTGACGACAACCTTAAAAAGATTTTAAACATTTTTCTGGCCAAATACGAATCGTTCATCTATTCCTATAATGTTTTGTTTTGATATTGGTATTTTTGGCTATTTTTTAAATAGTTGAGAATAAGGAAATTATTATCTTTATCCTCATGTTTCTGACTCTAAATTGATTGTCAAAATTTAACATTATAAGTAAGAATGAAACATTTTTGTTCTATATTGTTCTGCTTTTCTAATTTTGAAGATTTGGATAAGATCTGTATTGATTAAATGATAAATTAAACATCAAATAATTTAATATAAATGAGAGTATTGCTTATTGTAAGCACAGTAAGTTCCTTCAATTAAAATAAGTTTGAAAAGGTAAAGAAAAATTATTATACTAATGTTTAATAATTTTATAATGAAGAATTAGAAATTGCTCTTTCATTGTTTTAACATGAAAGATATTCTATTAAAATGAATGGTTAAGTTATATATTATGAAATAAAGAGAAATTCTTAACAAATTAAAAATGAATATATGATTTTATCTGATAATTTCAAAGATATTTAAATTTGTTTGAAAACATATTACTTTAAAAAATTAAATTAATAAATATTAGCTTCATTTAGATTTTATGGAAAATGCATACAATTATTAGCTTCTTTATGTTCATTAAATAGCCCATTCAAATTGAGAGAGTGGACGTTAATGCTACAATTTACTTATCTCATTACTCAACTGATAAAATTCCTTTTATTGCAAAATAAAAATTTCTTGCTTCATAAGATGGTTCAGGGATATAAGCAATTACAAGTCCCTGTGTAGGTATTCCTAGCTGAATCAACCACAAAATCTATTTAAATTCTAATTCTGAATCACTGAATTTAACAAAGACGTATTCCTACAATATCATTATTATTTTATATACTTTTACTTTATGATAAATATTTAGAATATGCAACAAAATATATTTGAAGCTAATATTAGAATTTAATATTTACAAAAAAATAATCAATTTTTATCTGATTTACTGCTTTAACAAGCTTTCATTAATTTTTTTTAGAGAATAATAAAAAAAATTTGCCTTATAATCCCATTATAGTGTATTTTTAGAAAAACTTTAGAAACATATTTACTAATTTAATTTATTATAAATTTACTTAAATGCAAATTTAATTAGTTTAGCTTATGTTAATGGATATATAATATATTTTATTTGTTTACATTTCCCAAGATAAAAATCGATTTATGAAATTTATTTTAAAAATGAGTGATTTCTATATGATTGAAATAATAATTAATAAGTGATTTCTTCGAGAGATCAGTTAATTTACTTATTGTTAAAAATTCCAAATATCAAACTTAAAGCACCCCTCGCTAATAAGAGTGATCAATTATATATAGAAGTTAAATAATTGTTTGCATTACCGATTTCCATTGATTTATTAATGTCATAAAAAGTCATCGCTTCTTAAAGATGAAATACTATCGCACAAAATAACTTAATTTAATATGCTTTAATTCTTTAAATATATTCATATACTTTTGACTATTATTGAATGTATAAGATTTAATATAATATATTATAATAAAACTTCCGATCCAAGGGTATCATTTCTTTCAAACACGTTTAATGTTAAATCATTAGTAGGGTTAGATAAATTAATATTGTAGGAATAAATTCGGATTTGGGAAATTAATTAAAATTAAATATATAATAAATCATAATCGTGGCAGTTAAAGTTGGACAATTTGATGATCTTGGGCTCATTTGATTGAGAATTCAAAATTAGCTGGACTTTACTATTAACGGTACTATTTTATCTCATCCCTGGAGCGAGTTTACTCGACTTTAAATGGAAGGAATAATTTATTGAATTAAGAGGCATCCAATTAAAGTCGAGTAAACTCGCTCCAGGAATGAGATAAAATAGTACCGTTAATAGTAAAGTCCAGCTAATTTTGAATTCTCAATCGAATGAGCCCAAGATCATCAAATTGGCCAACTTTAACTGCCACGATTATGATTTATTATATATTTAATTTTAATTAATTTCCCAATTCGAATGTATTCCTACAATATTACTTCGGCACAATTGATTTTGAATAGAAATATATATAAAATAATATATTAATAACAAGAGCCTTAAATTGTTAGCCTAATTTAGGCGATCATGGGATAGTATTTTATATCTTCTTATTTTAACCGAATCATCCTATTTGAAGAGATATAAAAAATGATTTTAACAAAATAATCTTGGATCAAATCTAATTTCAATATTCTAAAAAGCTTATATATTTATACTTTGTATAATTGAAAAAATTCCATAAATTAATATTTTTTAGCGATATATTTATTTGGGTGGTAATAAAACTTTGAGTTTCAGGAGGATACTTTCTTTGGATTCTAAATCTTTGATTGAAAAGTTCTAAAAGTATAAAATATTAAAAATAAAAATAATGTAATTTTCTCTTATCTGTTTAATCCTTTAATAATGTATGATTAATTAAAATATAAATTCATTAGAAAAAGTATTCTACTAGTTTAGCAAATGATTAAAAATGATTTAAGAAAGATTAATAATTTATTTTTATATTGATAGAAATTTCAAAGAGAAATCAATAAAAATATAATAATTCGGAAAATTAATTTGAAGTCAAACAAGTGTAAGAGCACTCAAATATAGATTATTTATTTCAAATTTATATCTATTTTTAAATAGATGAAATCTGAATTTTGCTCAAATTTGGCATTTTAGATTCTATGCTTCCACATTTTTTAAATTTAGTATAATTTCCTGCTTTATCATTATTTCTAGATTATTCATCGCTATTATTCATTAATTTCTAATTTTCTTCACATTGGATCTTTTAAAATAATTTTAAATTTAATATAATACTTATAATTTTATGATCTATTCTATCTTATAATTAAGTTAATTTTAATTTTGTTATTCTTATTAGGTCAGTAACTCTTTAATATATAAATTTTGAATACTATTTAAATGGAGTACAAATTTTTTTTTCTCGATTTAATTAAAAATAAACCCAAATTTATTCTTATTTTTATGTATGTTGAGATTATTCTTCTTCCTTGCCTTTGAAGACTTGTTCTACCTTTATTTAATTACAGGGGAGCCCATTCGCACAAAATCCACTGAATCTTGATGTTTTAACTCATAATTTAGTGATTTTTAGGAATTCAAGTGATTTATTTATACAAAGCTTTATTAGATTGCAAAAAATAAAAAATTCAGTTATCAACTTTTAAGAAGTAATTAATCAAATGTTTTTAATATACTGACTGAAAACTGATTTAATTAGTCTTTTTTTCCTAAATAATTTATTAATTAAAAATCCATGATTTATAGATTTTAAAAATTAATTGATAAATTTTCATTACAAATAATAATAAAATAAATTAAAATTATGTGATTCAGAGTCATTAGATTGTTTTCGAGGTTATTCATGTTTAATACTTGGCTTTAAATTAAAATAATGTGTATTAGTAATATTATTAAATATCATTTATGTACAACTTCTTGAAATTTTCCTAGTTTATTATAACTGGTTCCTATTGTTTGTTTAATTAATCATGGTCGAAATATTCATATCTTTGGAGCTTATCTGATATTTTTCCTCATCTTCAATACTCAAGTTATCGTCAAAATCCTCTTCTTCAGACAGTTCTTCTTGATTGTAATCAATTATTATATTAAAATAACGAATTGAATATATTTTTTTATTTTTTTTCAGATTTTTTTATTAAAAATAAATAGTTAAATAAAATAAAATCTTTAAATGTAGCCAAAAATCTTATGCAAATATAGTAGTATTAAACTCCTAAAATTACTTATTAATAGCAAGATAAAGTATTTTTCTCTATAATATAAGATTGGCGTAGTGCTTAACAAATTACTTTTCTAGAATACTTTTCAATTTCTCTACATCTAAGGACTATTTTTGATAATATATTTATAACATAAGAATGAAAAAATCAAATTTTATATACAATAAGCACAATATGTGTTTTAATAGAATGATTAATAAATTGATTCAAGATTTCTTACACTAGGTCAAGTGTTTCTTTTTTGAAGTCATCATTGTGATTATTATAAAATTTAGACTTACTGACTACCTTGACTCTATGTTAATCTTGTTAGCCTCTTCGGTACTAGATAAGGAGTTCTATCTATTTTATTATAAAAACAAAATTAATAGTAAAATGATTTTATGAAAAAGAGAGTTGAGTGTATTAAAACTTAAATTATTATAGAAAATATAGAATTTGAACTGAAGGGACTGTTGTGGTTGAATGTATTGCTTGCTTTAGATTTAGAACCGGTGAAATTGTACAAATTTCCATATTTTGTACTACAACCCTCGCTATTCTTTAAATCATTACTATGAAAAAACTTTGTCCTTTTCTAATTATTTTTTATTTAAATTCTATATATCGTTTTTAATTAAATTAAATAGGTGACTATGTCGGATTTGTTTCATAGACTATTGGTTACTTGATAACTCAAGTGATGTGTCGTAATAAAATTTTTTGCTAAACTTTCTTTTTCTGCCTGTTAAATTCATTATTTCTTTTAAGATTGATAAATCAATTTCTAAAAATTTAAATAAAATATAGTATTTTAAGATTTTTGGATTTTTAGTATTCAAGTTATTGTTTTGTTACATAAGTGATTAACATAGAGATTGACTTAACTTTAAATAAGATCATAATTATTCTCTATATAAATAAAAATTGAAGAAGAAATTAATTTCCTTATAAAATATTTTCATTAATCACCTAATAATATTTGCAGTATAAGTTTTAAAAATTACAATGTATGTGATGCTTGTTTTTCATTTATATTTTTTTAGGATATTAACTTTAAATTTTTAAATGAAAATCTTTTAGGATATAAAAATTAATTCCTTTTAAAAATACTAGACGAAATTAATAGTAAATAAATATTTAAACTTAGCAATCTAAAAGAAATTGTAATATTTTATAATCTAAATTCCTAGATATTTAAAAAATGTTATGATTGTGGTCTCTATATTATTATCTCTCATTGACCTCACTAAGCCTATCTTTAAGACTGTCCTGAGCAAACCTCATTATTAATTAGCCCAAATATTAATTTTACAGTATAAATTATGGAACTAAAATAAAAAGGATACTACCATGAAATGAGAATAAATTAAGTATACAATTAAAATATTTTATATAAATTTATTCATAAAAATTAATTATTCAATGCTTGCTATTTAAAAATTTTCAATGTTTTATATCTTATTTTGGAAATTTATCCGAATCTTACTTGAAAAAAAAATAAATTAAAAGACATAAAAATAATTAAATAGTAATATTTTGTAAGGTATTTATAACAGTACAAAGTTAAATATGTGAATAAGATAGTAGAGAAGCTGTGATAAATAAATCAAAATCTAATTAATATATTTTTTTATATCTCTAAATTAAACCTTTGCAATCAATAAATAAATGAGTATTTAATTTCCTCATGAGAACTTAAACTTCAGGTTTAGTTTATATTTATTTATGGGGCGCAGAAGAAACTTTGCGCTCAGTAATAGGAGCAACTCTGATTGTGTTTACATTTCTATTGCCTACACTTTTTTAAATTAACTAAATAAGTAAATATTTTAAATCTTCTTTGAGAGAAGAATGAAAAGCAGCATGAATTAGATTCATTTACATTATTATTGTAGAAATACAATTGAAATGGGGAAATGAAAATGTATTGGCGTAATCCTAATTAGTGGCAGTTAACAATTTGATTTTAAACTTAAAAGTTATTGTACAGTATGCATTATACAGTTTTAATTAGATTTAGTTTTAATAATTAATTAATTATGACCAAATTGTACAATATACAATGTACAGTTTATGTTTTTTAGCTTTTAAAAATATTAAGGCGTACTATTTAAATTGTACATTATACAATGTAAAGTTTCATAATTAAAGTTTTAAAATGTACAATTATTCAATCAAAGTGCGTGCCTTGTTATGCTCTTCTAGATAGATATTCATTCAAAATTCTTTTCAGTTGCAAGTGTGTCTTCCATGATCGACTCTTCGTACATCATCATTTTTGTCTCCTCATCTTCAACTAATCTCTGTCTGAAGCACAATGCCAGCTCCACCCTGTTGAATGGTAACTTCTCATTTTTTCTCTGCATCTAAAATGTGAACTCTGCTGTCATCATTCTGGTCTCAAAGGATTTGCTGTTAAGGTCGTTTAGTTTTTCAAAAGGCAGCTGATTAGATATCGCGATCACCTAACACTTCTAGAATCTCACCACTGGAGTTTTGTACAAGATTGACGGGATAGCCCTCACCTTCAGAGAATCTTTTCAAATCATCCATCTTTTCCTCATCGTGAAAAATGTCTCTTCTAATCTCGTCCATGATAACAATCTGGGGCTGTGATTGTGGCTTGTTGGAGTCGACACAAAAGGTTCAATTGAGAATCTTGAAATCTTCAGCTATAAAGATCTTCCTTATGTATTTTGCAAGCGTAGTTTTTCCAGTGTTAGGCTCTCCATATAACCATATCACGTTGACCTTTTCAGGGCATTTTCTAAAGATTACTCTGAAGAGCTTGTCGACGGCATCATAATAACCCATGTCTTCTATAATCTTGATATCAAGCCTTAATAAATTTACCGATGAAGTATCTTGTGTTTGTAGGAAGCTAAGAAGCGATTAGAATTTAGTGAGTTGAGGATGTGGCTTAGAAATGATCTTTTACTCATATGCCTAATTTATCATTAGCGTTTTGTGGTTGCGGACAATTTGGTCGCAACATCCTAAAACATCTCATACATTTCATCAACAGTGCTTATCTGCTAGGTCCTGACCAGCTACTTATAGGTATCAGAAATTCTGCCAGAAGATTGTTCGCTCATATTCGATGAAGACCTATTACTCGACCGGGTTTTACTTTGTACTCTGGCAGATGCAACAAAATCTTTAAATTACTGAGAGTCTCCATATTTTAGATTAATACTCAGCTTAACTTTCCCAATCAATGCAAATGAAAACATAAGGGCTGGTCAAAGTTCTAAATCCAAGTAATTCTGGCTTGCTAAAGTAGTTCTTGCACAGTCCTAGCCCATCTTACTTTAAATTAATTGTGATATACTATCGAGTAGATTCTTCCAAGACGCATTAGAATATGAGTACATGGCTCAATTTAGATGTAAGTTTTAAGAGAGCTTCTGTCACTTACGAGTGAATTTTCCCACTATCCTCTGTCTTTATTAGAAGACAAATATGTGCCGCTCATTTGTCTAAATTTCCTTTTTCTAAACAGCAAGGTTGCTCATCGTTTGCTTAATTTATATTTGAGTTATTTAAATAGAGGAGCTTAAGTCTTTATAATTCGTATCTTCCATTTAAATTTAGAAATTATTCATTATTTTAAATTACATATTAATCTCTCTCTCCCTATGGTATTGTACATTTTAAAACTTTAATTGTGAAACTGTACATTGTATAATGTACAACTTAAATAGTACGCCTTAATATTTCTAAAAACTAAAAAACATAAACTCTACATTGTATATTGTACAATTTGGTCATTATTAATTAATTATTAAAACAAAATCTAATTAAAACTGTATAATGTATACTGTACAATAGATTTTAAGTTTAAAATCAAAATGTTAACTGCCACTAATTAGGATTACGTCAAATACATTTTTATTTCCCCATTTCAATTGTATTTCTACAATATTATTATAATTGTATAAAAAAATAAAACTAAAAAGATTACTTTGACATTGAATTATTCCGGAAATGGTATTTTATGAATATATTTAGTTTAAGATTATAATTTATAGATTGATTAATAGATATATATATATATATATATATATATATAAATATTATAATTAATATAATATATGTTAATTTATTATCTTTTCTCACTGAAATATAATTTAGTACTAATTAATATATTTAATTAAAACCCTGGGAAAGTTTGTATATGTGCATTTATAAAATATTATAACTCCTACCTGTCTAATTCTTAATATCTCTAAAATCTTTCCTAAAATTTAATGATATTCTTAATATATAATTTATTATATTTACTATTTAAATTAAATAGAAATCATTAAACAATAAAGTGAAAAATGTAAAAAACTATTAAATGACTTGCAATAATATTGTCTTTTGAGAATTATAAATTCATAAAATACATTTAATTTGGAAAATAAAGAAAATTTGTTAATTATTTAGAATTAGATAATGAAATTTTTAATCTGACTATTAAATAATCTGTTCTCCTACTCTTAAAGTATAGAGAAATTAAATTTAAATTTGATTAATTTAAATTTTTTCATCAACTTATTTCGTTAAAGAGCTATTCATTTTTTAAAAAATAGTGTCACAAACATTAAATGTCAAATATTAAATAAATCTCACTTAAAAGTTTTTATTATTAATTTAAGAAATTTAATTTTAACTAAATTCATTTAATATTCATTTAAATTTTTACACATGATTTTATAATATTTATTTTATATGATTTTGAGAATTGTAAATTTATAGTTCATCATAAAAGCACTATCAAAGTTCTAAAAGCCTAAATTAATTATTATATAAATTGTATTGAAGAATATAAAAAAATAATTCACTTATGGTATAGAAGATATTTTTTATTATGGTACTTATTTCCACCCTTATAGCAAAACAAAAATAGTTATTTTTTAAAAAAATATAATATTGAAAGAAAATAATTCAATTAGGAATGTTTAATAACAGAAATTAATTAAATAAAATGATAATAATTAATCAGAAGGGGTATCTGGGATTTCCAATTATAGCTTAAATGGAAAAATGTCCGATTGTTATCTACTTTTTATTCCTTTATGTGTTTCTTATTTTTTAATTGCATCTTTTTTGTTCCACTTTTTTTCTTTTTTCCCTTCTTTTGTTGTTGCATTGTCCTTTTTAGAAAAATTAGCACACATTTTTCTTCTTCAAACTTTCTACCAACTCTATGGTGAAGGAAGATTTATTTTAAGTTGAATTGGAGTATACTTGAGTTTATATAAGTCCAGATACATTTTCATTTTGACAATCAATTATGTATTCGTATTTTTCTAAACCTACAAGTCTGGCCTTTGGTTGAAAATATAAAAATATTTTTGACCGTTCTTCAAGAAATCTTCTCCGAGGACAAACTTAAAGTTATAGATAAAATCGCTTGCTACTTTATTTTTATTCAGAAAATTAAAGTAATGTTTAGCAAAATGGTACTGAAATATTTTAGTTATTTTATAATATTTTGAGGGTGTGGTACCATTTGTTTTGTATGATGTTTTCTGATCACATATAGATATGGAGGGATCTTTATATAAAGTTAGGTATTATTTACTCTAATTATGAATTCAAGCATTGCTTCTTCTGATAAATTATTATTATTTTCTATAGACATAAGTCATTTTTTTAGAGCAATTTTGGTGGTATATGTTTATTTTTAATAATTTAATTATTAAATATTAATTTGATACACTTATTAAGTTTAAGCCATAATATTAATTAGTTTTTACTATTAAATAGGAGCTTGATTTAAATTAATAAGTGCATAATCAATTTTATTGTTACGTTTTAATTAGGTTCTTATTCTTTCCTTTGCGAGAGTAGAATCCTAAGAACCTTATTCATGAGTAGAAGTCTGAAAATACTGATAGACTTTGGCTAATATCTATTTTTACATTTTCTTTAAGTGGATTGTGTTTACATAGATTGGGAACATCTCGAAATTTAGTTGCCTTTCTCTTTTGAAGCTTTGGTCTTTGTAAATACTTAAATATTTTTTATCTTTTGATAAAACGAATACTTTTTATTTCTCTATTGTTGGTGGGATGCTTCATCTTTAATTTGTTATTTGATTTTATTTTGATTGTTTGTTTGAGTGGTTGGGGTTGTTCAGATTGAAGTGAAAGAAGTGGATTATTAGTAATTTTACTTTTACTCATTTGTTTGATCTAAAGGAATAGTTTCTTTGCTCTGGAATTTATTGTTTTTTATTTGGAGAGTGAAAGATTTAGAAATTCTTTTCATTACTATTTTTTATAACTAAAATAAATTTCTGGATCGAAGAAGTTCTTTTCCAAAGACTATTATTTAAAGCTTTACAGAATTAATACTGGCTTATGCCAACTATATAATACAATAAAATATTCACACTTTGACTTTTGATATTTTAATCAACCCTACTCGTGATTAGGTAGACCAGTGTTGGCATCCGGCTCATAATGACTGCCACTACATGTGTTTTTGCAGGGGAACACGCCGGAACACCCTGTGTGGTCTAACAATCCTGTAAGCTACTTCATGTATCCAACTGATTATCTTACCATGATTGTCATTTCTTGTGAGTACTTTAGTTGTTCGGATAAAACCACTTCTAGTTTAAACTTATTGTAAGGCTTATCTGAGGGGGAAACCCCGAGATATTTATATATACTCCACGGAAGCTTTCTTACATGAATTTTTAGACCTCATTTTTCTCAAGTAAATAGAGTCTATCTGAGGACCGATCGGTGTGCCTCTGATTCCTTCCCCATCCTTGCTGTACTGAACCCCAAATTGCAAGGAAAAGTGTATCATTCAGTTTTAACACAACTTGAATGATTAACGGTCGACTTTCTTGTTGCCGTGGTACCCCTGTCCCAGCCTCACGTATTCTGAGAAGGTTCTAAGATCCGGGACTTATATCGTATAAACAGAGTGCCAATAAGGTTTCGAACTCTCCGAGGTACAGGAATTGGTCGGATTGGTTACCGATTTATCAGTAGGTAGAAACCTTTTCCAAAGATAAGTACAAAGTTTTCTGATTAGATTACGGCTATTTTTTGGAAATTACTTTGCAATTAAAGTTATTGTATCTACCGTGATCAAACCTTAGCAGTCATCATTAATGTAGGGGTAGAGAAGTTCTATTAATTTATGAATTTATACAACTCTTATTGGCTGAGTAATACTTAGCTTCCCTACTTTCTTTAGATCATTCATTCTCAATATTTTTTTATTTTTAAATAATTCATATATTTTATAGATCAGTACTTATCATAGAAATTTATATTTTGAAAAAAAATTCAATTTAATTTTTTTATTTATAATAGTTATTTATTTAAAATGAAATTAATATTACCAATAACACATTAAATACCCCAAAACCATTTAATTTGATGATTTATTGACGTAATTTGGAGAGTAAAGTTGGTGTTAGTAAAAGGATTAGGCTAATTTGCAAAATGAGAAATAGAAATTAGCGATAATTAGAGACTATTCATGTTAAGAAATATTTAGATTTAATCCTTGGGTATGGTACAAGTATAAATATAATTAAGTCAGATGAGTGCTAAATTATCCCCAAGGGCTCCTAACATTTAGGTATCACTGCTAACTAAAAAAAAAGAAATTATCTTCGTATAATATTGACTATCTGTGCGAATCAAAGACTCTTATGTATTGAAAGCGAATTAAGGATAAGATGGACCAAGCATTTCGTATAAGTAATTAAATTATGATAAGAAATATTTAACATACTTTGAAATTAAAGCTTAAATTATAGCCAACTTTTAACATTAAATTAATTTACTATCATTGCTTATATTACCTTGTTTTTAGAATAATATAAATAATTTCAAAATTAATTATAGACAATTGTTTAATAATCTTTTAACATTATTATTATAAATAGTTTAGGTTTAAATTATGCATTTCAATTAATTCAAAACGGTATTCGATAGTACGTGAAAGCTTTGTAATTATAAAAATCGACTATATTATTTAAATTCAGATGCGTTTGACTTTTTAATTTATTAAACTTCCTTCTTTATATAAATAGTACTAGTTTTAAAGCTATATTACAGATAATGAAATAAAATCAAAATTAGTACCACTATTTCAATTAAATATTCCTTTTTAATTTAAATAAATGCAGTTAATATAAGCAAAGTTTAGCATTAAAATATTATCTTAAAAAACTGGAATAATTTATTTTCAACGTTAATAGAATCTAATTTAGGAGTAGATGCATTATTAATATTGAAGAAATACATTAGATTGTTGAAAAAATTAAATTAAATTAAAAATAAATTAATTATTAATATTTTCAGATATACTTTTTGTAAAATGTCTTCAAACCCTGGCATAATTATACTTATTGTATACAGCACTAAAAATGAGAAGGTGATTATTATTGATAGAATGAATTTATCTCATCGTTCTAGGGAGGATAAAAATCCCTTATGCTATTATTGAAAGTTAGCTAAAAATAAAAATATTACACTTCCAAAGATGGGGAACGTTGAAAATATCAAAGTCAAGCTTAAATTGTGAGATCTACCATAGAATCTATTTAGATTTAAATTTTGAGATACTTTAGATTTTATAACTGACATAATATTAATATTTGATTAGAATGATTTAAATTTATTTTTAAGAATCTATTGCATTCCAACAATAATAATAATGCTGTACTTAAAGAGCACGGTATAATAAAACTTCCTTTTTATAATTTACCTTAATTTTTTAAAGTTTTACTAATTTTAAATACACTCTTTCAATTGATTAATTACAATGTTTTTCAATATATTATACAAAAAATGCTAATAAATTTCTCTAATTAACTATATTCTTTTTTCTCAAAGAATTACCAAAATTGTTAACTTTATTGCAATATAAATTATATTTATTATCAATCTATCAATCATATAACCTGCTAAATTTAAATTAAATCTCATTGGAAAAATAATTTGGACAATGATAGAGTTAAATTAATTAACTATAGAAAATATTGTATAAAGTCTGATATTTTACTATTGAAAGGTGTAAAATTAATAT
>ARYC01018711.1:0-37428 GCA_000711775.1 Oxytricha trifallax
TAATAAATTGATTCAAGATTTCTTACACTAGGTCAAGTGTTTCTTTTTTGAAGTCATCATTGTGATTATTATAAAATTTAGACTTACTGACTACCTTGACTCTATGTTAATCTTGTTAGCCTCTTCGGTACTAGATAAGGAGTTCTATCTATTTTATTATAAAAACAAAATTAATAGTAAAATGATTTTATGAAAAAGAGAGTTGAGTGTATTAAAACTTAAATTATTATAGAAAATATAGAATTTGAACTGAAGGGACTGTTGTGGTTGAATGTATTGCTTGCTTTAGATTTAGAACCGGTGAAATTGTACAAATTTCCATATTTTGTACTACAACCCTCGCTATTCTTTAAATCATTACTATGAAAAAACTTTGTCCTTTTCTAATTATTTTTTATTTAAATTCTATATATCGTTTTTAATTAAATTAAATAGGTGACTATGTCGGATTTGTTTCATAGACTATTGGTTACTTGATAACTCAAGTGATGTGTCGTAATAAAATTTTTTGCTAAACTTTCTTTTTCTGCCTGTTAAATTCATTATTTCTTTTAAGATTGATAAATCAATTTCTAAAAATTTAAATAAAATATAGTATTTTAAGATTTTTGGATTTTTAGTATTCAAGTTATTGTTTTGTTACATAGAGTGATTAACATAGAGATTGACTTAACTTTAAATAAGATCATAATTATTCTCTATATAAATAAACATTGCAGAAGAAATTAATTTCCTTATATAATATTTTCATTAATCCCCTAATAATATTTGCAGTATAAGTTTTTAAAAAATTACAATGTATGTGATGCTTGTTTTTTCATTTATATTTTTTTAGGATATTAACTTTAAATTTTTAAATGAAAATCTTTTAGGATATAAAAATTAATTCCTTTTAAAAATACTAGACGAAATTAATAGTAAATAAATATTTAAACTTAGCAATCTAAAAGAAATTGTAATATTTTATAATCTAAATTCCTAGATATTTAAAAAATGTTATGATTGTGGTCTCTATATTATTATCTCTCATTGACCTCACTAAGCCTATCTTTAAGACTGTCCTGAGCAAACCTCATTATTAATTAGCCCAAATATTAATTTTACAGTATAAATTATGGAACTAAAATAAAAAGGATACTACCATGAAATGAGAATAAATTAAGTATACAATTAAAATATTTTATATAAATTTATTCATAAAAATTAATTATTCAATGCTTGCTATTTAAAAATTTTCAATGTTTTATATCTTATTTTGGAAATTTATCCGAATCTTACTTGAAAAAAAAATAAATTAAAAGACATAAAAATAATTAAATAGTAATATTTTGTAAGGTATTTATAACAGTACAAAGTTAAATATGTGAATAAGATAGTAGAGAAGCTGTGATAAATAAATCAAAATCTAATTAATATATTTTTTTATATCTCTAAATTAAACCTTTGCAATCAATAAATAAATGAGTATTTAATTTCCTCATGAGAACTTAAACTTCAGGTTTAGTTTATATTTATTTATGGGGCGCAGAAGAAACTTTGCGCTCAGTAATAGGAGCAACTCTGATTGTGTTTACATTTCTATTGCCTACACTTTTTTAAATTAACTAAATAAGTAAATATTTTAAATCTTCTTTGAGAGAAGAATGAAAAGCAGCATGAATTAGATTCATTTACATTATTATTGTAGAAATACAATTGAAATGGGGAAATGAAAATGTATTGGCGTAATCCTAATTAGTGGCAGTTAACAATTTGATTTTAAACTTAAAAGTTATTGTACAGTATGCATTATACAGTTTTAATTAGATTTAGTTTTAATAATTAATTAATTATGACCAAATTGTACAATATACAATGTACAGTTTATGTTTTTTAGCTTTTAAAAATATTAAGGCGTACTATTTAAATTGTACATTATACAATGTAAAGTTTCATAATTAAAGTTTTAAAATGTACAATTATTCAATCAAAGTGCGTGCCTTGTTATGCTCTTCTAGATAGATATTCATTCAAAATTCTTTTCAGTTGCAAGTGTGTCTTCCATGATCGACTCTTCGTACATCATCATTTTTGTCTCCTCATCTTCAACTAATCTCTGTCTGAAGCACAATGCCAGCTCCACCCTGTTGAATGGTAACTTCTCATTTTTTCTCTGCATCTAAAATGTGAACTCTGCTGTCATCATTCTGGTCTCAAAGGATTTGCTGTTAAGGTCGTTTAGTTTTTCAAAAGGCAGCTGATTAGATATCGCGATCACCTAACACTTCTAGAATCTCACCACTGGAGTTTTGTACAAGATTGACGGGATAGCCCTCACCTTCAGAGAATCTTTTCAAATCATCCATCTTTTCCTCATCGTGAAAAATGTCTCTTCTAATCTCGTCCATGATAACAATCTGGGGCTGTGATTGTGGCTTGTTGGAGTCGACACAAAAGGTTCAATTGAGAATCTTGAAATCTTCAGCTATAAAGATCTTCCTTATGTATTTTGCAAGCGTAGTTTTTCCAGTGTTAGGCTCTCCATATAACCATATCACGTTGACCTTTTCAGGGCATTTTCTAAAGATTACTCTGAAGAGCTTGTCGACGGCATCATAATAACCCATGTCTTCTATAATCTTGATATCAAGCCTTAATAAATTTACCGATGAAGTATCTTGTGTTTGTAGGAAGCTAAGAAGCGATTAGAATTTAGTGAGTTGAGGATGTGGCTTAGAAATGATCTTTTACTCATATGCCTAATTTATCATTAGCGTTTTGTGGTTGCGGACAATTTGGTCGCAACATCCTAAAACATCTCATACATTTCATCAACAGTGCTTATCTGCTAGGTCCTGACCAGCTACTTATAGGTATCAGAAATTCTGCCAGAAGATTGTTCGCTCATATTCGATGAAGACCTATTACTCGACCGGGTTTTACTTTGTACTCTGGCAGATGCAACAAAATCTTTAAATTACTGAGAGTCTCCATATTTTAGATTAATACTCAGCTTAACTTTCCCAATCAATGCAAATGAAAACATAAGGGCTGGTCAAAGTTCTAAATCCAAGTAATTCTGGCTTGCTAAAGTAGTTCTTGCACAGTCCTAGCCCATCTTACTTTAAATTAATTGTGATATACTATCGAGTAGATTCTTCCAAGACGCATTAGAATATGAGTACATGGCTCAATTTAGATGTAAGTTTTAAGAGAGCTTCTGTCACTTACGAGTGAATTTTCCCACTATCCTCTGTCTTTATTAGAAGACAAATATGTGCCGCTCATTTGTCTAAATTTCCTTTTTCTAAACAGCAAGGTTGCTCATCCGTTGCTTAATTTATATTTGAGTTATTTAAATAGAGGAGCTTAAGTCTTTATAATTCGTATCTTCCATTTAAATTTAGAAATTATTCATTATTTTAAATTACATATTAATCTCTCTCTCCCTATGGTATTGTACATTTTAAAACTTTAATTGTGAAACTGTACATTGTATAATGTACAACTTAAATAGTACGCCTTAATATTTCTAAAAACTAAAAAACATAAACTCTACATTGTATATTGTACAATTTGGTCATTATTAATTAATTATTAAAACAAAATCTAATTAAAACTGTATAATGTATACTGTACAATAGATTTTAAGTTTAAAATCAAAATGTTAACTGCCACTAATTAGGATTACGTCAAATACATTTTTATTTCCCCATTTCAATTGTATTTCTACAATATTATTATAATTGTATAAAAAAATAAAACTAAAAAGATTACTTTGACATTGAATTATTCCGGAAATGGTATTTTATGAATATATTTAGTTTAAGATTATAATTTATAGATTGATTAATAGATATATATATATATTATATATATATATATATATATATATATATATTATATTATATGAATATTTAAATTTATTTATTATCTTTTCTCACTGAAATATAATTTAGTACTAATTAATATATTTAATTAAAACCCTGGGAAAGTTTGTATATGTGCATTTATAAAATATTATAACTCCTACCTGTCTAATTCTTAATATCTCTAAAATCTTTCCTAAAATTTAATGATATTCTTAATATATAATTTATTATATTTACTATTTAAATTAAATAGAAATCATTAAACAATAAAGTGAAAAATGTAAAAAACTATTAAATGACTTGCAATAATATTGTCTTTTGAGAATTATAAATTCATAAAATACATTTAATTTGGAAAATAAAGAAAATTTGTTAATTATTTAGAATTAGATAATGAAATTTTTAATCTGACTATTAAATAATCTGTTCTCCTACTCTTAAAGTATAGAGAAATTAAATTTAAATTTGATTAATTTAAATTTTTTCATCAACTTATTTCGTTAAAGAGCTATTCATTTTTTAAAAAATAGTGTCACAAACATTAAATGTCAAATATTAAATAAATCTCACTTAAAAGTTTTTATTATTAATTTAAGAAATTTAATTTTAACTAAATTCATTTAATATTCATTTAAATTTTTACACATGATTTTATAATATTTATTTTATATGATTTTGAGAATTGTAAATTTATAGTTCATCATAAAAGCACTATCAAAGTTCTAAAAGCCTAAATTAATTATTATATAAATTGTATTGAAGAATATAAAAAAATAATTCACTTATGGTATAGAAGATATTTTTTATTATGGTACTTATTTCCACCCTTATAGCAAAACAAAAATAGTTATTTTTTAAAAAAATATAATATTGAAAGAAAATAATTCAATTAGGAATGTTTAATAACAGAAATTAATTAAATAAAATGATAATAATTAATCAGAAGGGGTATCTGGGATTTCCAATTATAGCTTAAATGGAAAAATGTCCGATTGTTATCTACTTTTTATTCCTTTATGTGTTTCTTATTTTTTAATTGCATCTTTTTTGTTCCACTTTTTTTCTTTTTTCCCTTCTTTTGTTGTTGCATTGTCCTTTTTAGAAAAATTAGCACACATTTTTCTTCTTCAAACTTTCTACCAACTCTATGGTGAAGGAAGATTTATTTTAAGTTGAATTGGAGTATACTTGAGTTTATATAAGTCCAGATACATTTTCATTTTGACAATCAATTATGTATTCGTATTTTTCTAAACCTACAAGTCTGGCCTTTGGTTGAAAATATAAAAATATTTTTGACCGTTCTTCAAGAAATCTTCTCCGAGGACAAACTTAAAGTTATAGATAAAATCGCTTGCTACTTTATTTTTATTCAGAAAATTAAAGTAATGTTTAGCAAAATGGTACTGAAATATTTTAGTTATTTTATAATATTTTGAGGGTGTGGTACCATTTGTTTTGTATGATGTTTTCTGATCACATATAGATATGGAGGGATCTTTATATAAAGTTAGGTATTATTTACTCTAATTATGAATTCAAGCATTGCTTCTTCTGATAAATTATTATTATTTTCTATAGACATAAGTCATTTTTTTAGAGCAATTTTGGTGGTATATGTTTATTTTTAATAATTTAATTATTAAATATTAATTTGATACACTTATTAAGTTTAAGCCATAATATTAATTAGTTTTTACTATTAAATAGGAGCTTGATTTAAATTAATAAGTGCATAATCAATTTTATTGTTACGTTTTAATTAGGTTCTTATTCTTTCCTTTGCGAGAGTAGAATCCTAAGAACCTTATTCATGAGTAGAAGTCTGAAAATACTGATAGACTTTGGCTAATATCTATTTTTACATTTTCTTTAAGTGGATTGTGTTTACATAGATTGGGAACATCTCGAAATTTAGTTGCCTTTCTCTTTTGAAGCTTTGGTCTTTGTAAATACTTAAATATTTTTTATCTTTTGATAAAACGAATACTTTTTATTTCTCTATTGTTGGTGGGATGCTTCATCTTTAATTTGTTATTTGATTTTATTTTGATTGTTTGTTTGAGTGGTTGGGGTTGTTCAGATTGAAGTGAAAGAAGTGGATTATTAGTAATTTTACTTTTACTCATTTGTTTGATCTAAAGGAATAGTTTCTTTGCTCTGGAATTTATTGTTTTTTATTTGGAGAGTGAAAGATTTAGAAATTCTTTTCATTACTATTTTTTATAACTAAAATAAATTTCTGGATCGAAGAAGTTCTTTTCCAAAGACTATTATTTAAAGCTTTACAGAATTAATACTGGCTTATGCCAACTATATAATACAATAAAATATTCACACTTTGACTTTTGATATTTTAATCAACCCTACTCGTGATTAGGTAGACCAGTGTTGGCATCCGGCTCATAATGACTGCCACTACATGTGTTTTTGCAGGGGAACACGCCGGAACACCCTGTGTGGTCTAACAATCCTGTAAGCTACTTCATGTATCCAACTGATTATCTTACCATGATTGTCATTTCTTGTGAGTACTTTAGTTGTTCGGATAAAACCACTTCTAAGTTTAAACTTATTGTAAGGCTTATCTGAGGGGGAAACCCCGAGATATTTATATATACTCCACGGAAGCTTTCTTACATGAATTTTTAGACCTCATTTTTCTCAAGTAAATAGAGTCTATCTGAGGACCGATCGGTGTGCCTCTGATTCCTTCCCCATCCTTGCTGTACTGAACCCCAAATTGCAAGGAAAAGTGTATCATTCAGTTTTAACACAACTTGAATGATTAACGGTCGACTTTCTTGTTGCCGTGGTACCCCTGTCCCAGCCTCACGTATTCTGAGAAGGTTCTAAGATCCGGGACTTATATCGTATAAACAGAGTGCCAATAAGGTTTCGAACTCTCCGAGGTACAGGAATTGGTCGGATTGGTTACCGATTTATCAGTAGGTAGAAACCTTTTCCAAAGATAAGTACAAAGTTTTCTGATTAGATTACGGCTATTTTTTGGAAATTACTTTGCAATTAAAGTTATTGTATCTACCGTGATCAAACCTTAGCAGTCATCATTAATGTAGGGGTAGAGAAGTTCTATTAATTTATGAATTTATACAACTCTTATTGGCTGAGTAATACTTAGCTTCCCTACTTTCTTTAGATCATTCATTCTCAATATTTTTTTATTTTTAAATAATTCATATATTTTATAGATCAGTACTTATCATAGAAATTTATATTTTGAAAAAAAATTCAATTTAATTTTTTTATTTATAATAGTTATTTATTTAAAATGAAATTAATATTACCAATAACACATTAAATACCCCAAAACCATTTAATTTGATGATTTATTGACGTAATTTGGAGAGTAAAGTTGGTGTTAGTAAAAGGATTAGGCTAATTTGCAAAATGAGAAATAGAAATTAGCGATAATTAGAGACTATTCATGTTAAGAAATATTTAGATTTAATCCTTGGGTATGGTACAAGTATAAATATAATTAAGTCAGATGAGTGCTAAATTATCCCCAAGGGCTCCTAACATTTAGGTATCACTGCTAACTAAAAAAAAAGAAATTATCTTCGTATAATATTGACTATCTGTGCGAATCAAAGACTCTTATGTATTGAAAGCGAATTAAGGATAAGATGGACCAAGCATTTCGTATAAGTAATTAAAATATGATAAGAAATATTTAACATACTTTAAAATTAAAGCTTAAATTATAGCCAACTTTTAACATTAAATTAATTTACTATCATTGCCTATATTACCTTGTTTTTAGAATAATATAAATAATTTCAAAATTAATTATAAACAATTGTTTAATAATCTTTTAACATTATTACTATAAATAGTTTAGGTTTAAATTATGCATTTCAATTAATTCAAAACGGTATGCGATAGTACGTGAAAGCTTTGTAATTATAAAAATCGACTATATTATTTAAATTCAGATGCGTTTGACTTTTTAATTTATTAAACTTCCTTCTTTATATAAATAGTACTAGTTTTAAAGCTATATTACAGATAATGAAATAAAATCAAAATTAGTACCACTAATATTCCTTTTTAATTTAAATAAATGCAGTTAATATAAGCAAAGTTTAGCATTAAAATATTATCTTAAAAAACTGGAATAATTTATTTTCAACGTTAATAGAATCTAATTTAGGAGTAGATGCATTATTAATATTGAAGAAATACATTAGATTGTTGAAAAAATTAAATTAAATTAAAAATAAATTAATTATTAATATTTTCAGATATACTTTTTGTAAAATGTCTTCAAACCCTGGCATAATTATACTTATTGTATGCCGCACTAAAAATGAGAAGGTGATTATTATTGATAGAATGAATTTATCTCATCGTTCTAGGGAGGATAAAAATCCCTTATGCTATTATTGAAAGTTAGCTAAAAATAAAAATATTACACTTCCAAAGATGGGGAACGTTGAAAATATCAAAGTCAAGCTTAAATTGTGAGATCTACCATAGAATCTATTTAGATTTAAATTTTGAGATACTTTAGATTTTATAACTGACATAATATTAATATTTGATTAGAATGATTTAAATTTATTTTTAAGAATCTATTGCATTCCAACAATAATAATAATGCTGTACTTAAAGAGCACGGTATAATAAAACTTCCTTTTTATAATTTACCTTAATTTTTTAAAGTTTTACTAATTTTAAATACACTCTTTCAATTGATTAATTACAATGTTTTTCAATATATTATACAAAAAATGCTAATAAATTTCTCTAATTAACTATATTCTTTTTTCTCAAAGAATTACCAAAATTGTTAACTTTATTGCAATATAAATTATATTTATTATCAATCTATCAATCATATAACCTGCTAAATTTAAATTAAATCTCATTGGAAAAATAATTTGGACAATGATAGAGTTAAATTAATTAACTATAGAAAATATTGTATAAAGTCTGATATTTTACTATTGAAAGGTGTAAAATTAATATTCGAAATAAATTAATTATTTAAAGTAGATATTTAAATTAAAAGGATTAATCGATATTTTTATGAAAATTTTATAATATCAAAGAGATTGGATTTATATAATTCTACATTTTAGAATTTTTTAGATAAAATACGATGATTTTTTTAATAAATCAGTTCAATATAAGGATTTAGTCAAGCCAATTTGAATAATTTACATTGTATAATTGAGATAGGAAGATTTAATGGATTTTAATATAACTTGATGAAATTATAGAAATACTGAAAAATCTTAGAAAGCATATTAATCAAAATTTAAAATTACAATAATATTTGAAATTATTTTCAATAATAATTTACTTCTATTTTAAATGCTAATAAAGAATTGGTTAAATTATATTAAATTATAATATATTTATAAGTTATAACATTTTCATAATATCATATAATTTAGGCAATTTAATATTTTCTATTAAATTATTTTATCAATATGGTTAACAAATAGTAATTATTATTGTAGCAAAGTAGAATATTGTGATTAAATTAAAATATTTAGAAATATTCGATTCCTTATCAATTAATTTTTTTATCTTTATTTATTAACATTAAAAAAAATAAAAACCCCAAAATCCTTTTTTATGAGTGAACGTTTAAGGTATATCTGGTATTACATTAAGGTTTGCAGGAAAAGAATTAGGTTTATGTGAGATTTTATAATTTTATTTTTATTTCTTTGCATACATATCTTTCTATTTATATTTCTTAAAATAGTGAATAGATTATTCATGATATCAAATAAGACATACTTTCCACATCGAAACTCAAAATATCATACAGTCTACACTTTTAAATCATTCTAAAAAGAATAAATCATCGACTTTAGTTACCAGTGTTGTCAAAAACCTTTGCGAAAGTAAATTCTCTTTTTATTGCTCTATTGAAATCAATAGCTGCACCTTTAAGCGGTAATTGATCAGCAAAACATTATCTCGCTATAATTTTCTGTGAATATTATTTAATTCATAAATCTCCTAAACACCTTACTCATATTTTGAGTATGTTATTTAAGTCATTTCCGCAGCAATTTTGGCATTGATATATTTAAGGGACAATTAAAATTTTATGCGTAAATTTCTGCAGTCTCTTCTCATTTCTTCTTTGAGAATATTATAATCTTTAGCAGGTTAATTTATAAAACAGGTCACTTAAAAAGTGATATTTGAATGGATATACATTGTAGATATACTTACTTATCAACAACTATAGAAGGCACATCTGCATTTAAATAATTTTCTATACAATTAACAGATAAACTGTGTTTAACGAAGAAATTTAAATCAGCACCCAAAAAAAATGAATTTATAATAAAATATTAAAAAAACATACTTTATTTAATTAATTTTAATTTAAAATTTATTTTTATTTTCGAGCAATCTTTTTTTTATTTCTTATAGAGGTATCTTTTTTTCTTAATTTTTTGGTGATTTTTTATAAAAGTTATATTAGATCTCTCTTATAAAGATACTTCAAATGTCCTATAACTACCTTGTTTATTGAATCATATAGCTTTTATCTTCTAAAATTTTTCTGTTATTCTCTTTCAGACTATTAAATTTAAAGAAACTATTATATTTTCATAATAAATTCTGACATATTAAAAATGTCATCTATAATTATAATAGCTATTTAATTCAATAGAATGCATTAGAGTAGTATAAATAATTTGGAGTTTAAAATTTATTTTATTAAAGCTGTTTTTGAAGAATTTAAGGAGGATTTTATATGAAGAAGCTCAATTTAATGAGATGTATAATTTAAATCTATATTATTTTAGAAATCAAGAATATGCTACTTACTTGATAATAGATGCTTTTGCTTTAGAAGTATGGACAATACTTATATTAACCCTATTATATTATTTTCAAAATTTATTCATGAAATATATATTGCTTGACTTCATTTTTTATCAATGCCATAAACATTTGAGTATTGCAATGATAAAGATTTAAGGATTAAGAAATGATTTCAAGATTCAGAAGCAAGGAAGATCTCTATCGATACCTCACTCAACATTGTAAACTATAATTATACTAATCAACATAATATGCAGTTGGTTTATTTTTTCCAACAAAGGAAGGCACCAAAATTTAATTCCTAAAAGCTATATTCTAAGATGAGAAGAGAGCATTTAAAATAAAAGAGGTTAAATTTATAGAAATATCAAACTATCAAAGATACAGTCACTAATACGCAAATAATATAAAATATAAATATTTAGTTGTTTTTTTCTTCCTACCAAGTAATAAAACTCTAACAAACTTCCAGAAGGAAGGTTCTTCTTTTGTGTTCTTGGTACTTGAGAGAAAGCTATCTCAAAGAAAAAATTTAAGAAGTTCACAAGAAAAGCAACCCCATTTATCCAGAAGACTAGAAGAAGCAAGGCAAGCTAATAAGTGAGACTTAGTTCAAGTAGCTTTAAAGCATTCTAATTTCTCTCGTTAGCTTTGATTCACAATTTTGTAGAAAAACCTAGAACTGTTATATTTTTAATGAAAGAAAATGCAATAATTCACAAAGATGGAAAATTTAAAACATTTTATTAAGTGATCAAGTTGTCCATTTATGAATTCAATAAATTGGGAAGTAGTTCATTAATCATATTCTTGTATTATTTGCCAACATTAATTCTTCTATTCATTCACATACATTTACACTTTCTTTTACTTGCTTCTTTGCAGATAGTTTAATTAATTTTTAAATTCATGCATATGACGATAGAGTAATTTCCTTTAGCCCAAGTCTTGATTTAATTCCTCTATATTTCTATTCAATTGAAATAAAAAATGGGTGTTATTTTTAGTCTCTAATATAAATGCAGTGATAGTTAATGAACAGATGATCATGTAAAAAGCTAGCAATAAACAATCGTAAATTTCGATTACAAGCGAGAAGTGTTCTAAAATTTAAATCTTTTAATCGTGGAACCATTTAAAATTAATGAAAGAGATTTTATATTTTTTATATTCTGTATCAATTTCCAAAAATAAAAGGTTAAATTAATGGTAGCTATGATGTATAGCAGTTGAGGTATTCTTGTAGACTAATTTAGCATTATTTTGGTAAAGTCTATATAAATTATTGTTCCAATGAAATCTTCAAAGTAAATCTAAATGCTTTTCATAATTAATAATTCAAATTGATCAATTTACTGCATTAACTTTATTAAGATCAAATAAAACTTAAAGTTAAGGGATTCTAAGGTTTTTAATTGTATCCATAAGAAATGCAACTAGATATTTTTGTTGCTCACTATAGTTGTTCTTCCATATCGTTAGAAGAAACACTCTCCATAAACAATTTTGTGGACCGCTCAATTTTAATATATTATAATTCTCAAATTAAAATCAATATTTACTTTATTAGGATTAATTGGTCTAAAATCTGTAAATTATAAAAATAAATGCTAATTAAAAACTATTATTATTTTATCTTTATTAAAAAATAATACCTAAAAATATATTTACTTATTTGATCATCTATTTAATGATTTATTAAAATAAATTAACGCAGAAAATCAATTTTTTACCTTCTATATAAAAATACTTAACAAGTCTAATTAGATTTTTTTAATTTTAACAATACCATAAACTCCTTAACTATAAAATTTAATTTTTTTATTAAATAAGAATAATAAAAATTCCTCATCATTAAGATACATTAAGTCTTCATTAACTAAGCTTAAGAATTTAAATTTAATATATCAAGCTCATATGAATAATAATTCGATTTTAATTTAAAGCTGCTATTTAAATTGCTAGCTTTGGTGGATTTTTCATAGATTTAAATATTATAGCAATCTTGAATTCCGCTCAAGGTCTGAAAGAAGGGAAGTTTCTCACATGATTCACTGATTAAAACATTAAATAAATTCAAGATGTGAGTTTTTATATTATTAATGTAAAATTTTTCGCATTCTCTTCCCTAAAGAAAAGATTTCTAATTATTACAATTTTATCATTAATTGTTAAAAAAATAGAATGATTTTCAACTTTGATTTACTTATTCTAATATATTAATACTGGATGGGAATTTTCAATTGTAAATAAAAGAGGCATCAAGAATTTAACAGTGCTTTTCTCCTCTTAATTTAGAAATCTATGGCGCTATTTTATAGGGAAGTTTGTGTTTCTCTTCAAAATTTATATTATTATTATTGTTGGAATTAATTAAATTTACATTTAATTAAAGTGCTGAAAAATGTCTGAATTAATTATGAAAAATTTAGAATTGATAGAGATACATTAGATACAAATAATTTCAATAAATCAAATCAAATTAATAAAGACTATATAATTTTACTCAAGAATTAAGAAAAAATGGGTAAATTATACAAAATTATTTAATTTTGCTTAATAATTTAAATCCATTCTATAATTGGATTTATTTATATTTAAAATAGAAATTTGAAACGTTATTTTTCAACAATATTTTAATTACTGTGATGGTAGGTCTCTAAATATTTACCTGAGCCAAATCTACAAATTCAAAATCCCAAACTCATAACAAAAATAAATAAATAATAAATAAATCAGTTTGTGAACATTCTTGGTTTATATAAATTTAAACTATTTATTAAATGATGAAAATATTGAATCTAGTAGAATTATTTAGTTTTTTATGCATTTTTAATAAAAAATCACATATTAATTAATCCTAATATCGTTAAGATTTATCATTCATATATTTCTAATAATGATATTACAAAGTTATATTAAGAAAATAACTTATTAATTTCTTTAAAATTAAAAAAAAATTCATTTATTTTAACTATTTGTCACCCTAATTAATTTAAATTTTAAAAATCTTTCCATTTCTCAATTTATAATTGCTAAATTTGATTTTAAATTTAATTAGCTATTTAACTTCATATGTAAGCCATAGAATATGTTTTTTATATATTTATGCTATATAATGATCTGGATAGCATGTTTTGATAAATAAGTTTAACATTTAAGCGTCCACTGAGAAAATATGATTATAAAACTTTTATTAAAATAATTTGTTCTCCAATCAAGAATATATTTTATCTGCATTATCAAAAGTTATAAACAGCTTAATCATCATTCAAAATAATCAATACTTAAGTATAGTTAAATATGGAATTAAATAAAATAATATTAAGATATAAATTAAATTAATTGAACTAAAGGTTAGTCAAATTGAACGATCTTATGCTCATTCAATTAAAAATTCAATTAGCTTGACATTATTAATGGGGTACTATTTTATCACATTAATAAAGTGAATTAATTCAGTTGGAATAAGATTCTCACTAAACTGAATTTTGATACATCATATACTGAAATCGAGTTTACGAGTTTAAAGGATAGGATCAAATTATACCTACAATAATAAAGTCAACCTAAACTTAAACTCTTATAAATTTTATTTAACTCACATTAAAGCAATATAATCGGGTTTTCATTGAACTAATATTATTTGAATTAAATAAAACATATTTATTATTCTTACTAAAATCCTTCTATAATAATAAATATTTGGGGGGGGGGGGAAGTTTCCTGCACCTTTTTAATTCATATGTAAAATTCAATAAATTTTACATAAAAATAAAAATTTAGCATTTTTATGACCCTTTAATAATAAAAGGATATGTAAACATCATTAAAGTACTTTAATAAAAAATAGTCTAATATTATAAAGGTATGTTAAGAACAAGATAAATTGAATCAGAATTTCAATAACAATTGGATACAATATTAAGAATTACTATGAGTACAGAGAGGACAAATGTAATGGTTTAGAGACAGAAACCTAAAAATATCAGATGAAATATGTCAGAGTTGTTGGAATCTGAAGAGAGATAATGAATAATTGATTAATAAATTAAATATAGTTTTAACAATGAAATCAGTTCGGAAGTTGGTTATAGTTGTTATAAAAATAATTTTAATAATAAAAAAAAATTTAAAAAAAAGTGCAGCAAACTTCCTTAAAATTTTTTTTATCATAAACCGGTGCAGGAAACTTTCCCCCCCAATATTTGCTATAAACTATATAAACTATCATCTTGGCAAACTTTGCTCTTGCTTGGATATTTTAAATCATTTTAAATTTATGATTTTTATTCATTCTTTATATTTTTCTAGATCTTTCATTAAGATGGAATAGTTAAAGTCACTATCTATTATTATTTTGCTCCCACAGAAGTTTTAATCTTTGAGACAAGAAATATCAAAACTAGAATTTTAAATGGATTTTGAGTTAAGACCCCAAGTGTTTTTTTAAATGATTAAGGGGTAAAGTACAATTAATCATGAATTAAATTCTTATTGGCTAGACTTATTATTATTAGCGTTAAATATTTTTGAATTTTGCCCTTTTATAGGTTTAATACATAAGTTAATTATTCAAGTTCATGGCCTTAATAATTTGGATTAATCACTATCAATTTAATATAAAACTTATTTAATTCTTGATTAATTGCTCTTAACCTCCTATTTAATTCACAAAAGAAATACTAGGTTTTAGTTTGGTAATCATTAATCCTTTTTAAAAACTAAAATTAACTTATCTCATTTAAATATTCTATAATTTTAATTTTAAGAACAAATAAAGAAATGATTAATAAAAAAGTTATTTAAAGTTTTGAATAACTTTAGCAACTACTGTTACTTAGAGAAGCCTGTATTGATGATGAAGAGTCAGAAGAAGGAGACTCATGATAGTCATCGATATCTAAACCTCTAGCAATCTTAAAATAAAAAGCATCAATATTAATTAACAAATAAACTAAAAACTAAATTAGTGATGACTTTCAA
This sequence comes from Oxytricha trifallax, assembly GCA_000711775.1. Classification (NCBI taxonomy): domain Eukaryota; phylum Ciliophora; class Spirotrichea; order Sporadotrichida; family Oxytrichidae; genus Oxytricha; species Oxytricha trifallax. The sequence goes on from ARYC01018711.1 coordinate 15,663, forward strand.
TAAATTTATTTGTTGAAAGTCTACATAAATGTCATCAATAAGATGCAATTGTTTAAGATTAATTTAATATAATTCTATCATATCAAATTTATTTTAAATATTTATCAATCTAAATTCTAATATGATACTACAGAATTAAATGATAGGGGCTGTAACATCGTAAGCGTTAAAATTTTTATTATAACCTGTCTTTTAGAAGTAGATATTTTCACATTTTTCTCTTAATTCAATTCTAATATTGCTTGAATTAAATTTTGGCATGTACAGTGAATGAAATTTCCTTCTAAAAATCACTATTTATAATGCTCCTTATTTGTCGCAATTTATTGAAACTTTCTATCTGTTAATGTGAAATCATCCTTCAATTGTTCTTGCTTTTGGAATTGTTGTAGTTGAACTCCTCCTCATTTCTAAATAAATTTTAACTCATATTTAGGTTTGATATTATTAAATCAACAATCCTATAGCTCTAGAGAGGTATATTGCTCATTTTAAATTATTAATTTCAAATTTATAATCTGTAAGAAAGCATGAATTTGGGATTATTAACTATAAATCGTGCAAATGGTTGGTTTACCTTTATCACCAACTCATTAAGCAGAATCATCCCCTAGTGGATTTATCTGATAACAATCAAGTTAAATAATTTAAATAATATGTATTTCAATGATTTTTTATTTCTTCTGCTAAGTTTGGAGTTTAAACTCCATGAATTTGTTGTCAAGAATCTTTTGGGTTTCGATTGCAATCATTTAACATTTAGAAATATATTTTCCAAATGAATTAAGATCTAAAGCGATTTTTAAAATCAATAAATTTGGATAATCATGGTGATTTTAGTTTATTTTTTATGTTTTCATAATAATTAATTAATTTGGCTTGGTATTAACTAATTTAAATTTGCTGCCAGATTTTATTAGATAATGCCTTCTATAACATTACTAAATTTATTCAATTAAATTTGGCTAATTTAAAGATATGAAAAAAATAGTTGTAGATGAGTGTGATCTGAGCAACTTTTGTGATATTATTTAGTTATATTATTATAGTCAAAACTTCTTTGAAAGTTAATTTAAGATTATTATTAATCATCTGAAATACTTAAAATACTTTATTACTCTTGTTGATCTGCATATTAATATTTCAGGAATACAATTGAATTGGGGAAATTATAAAAGATTAATTATTTATAAATTGCAATTATAAAAATCAATATCTCAAACGAAATTAAAATCTTAATTGAATATACGTATTCAGTAATTTAAACTGGACTTTTGTTTCAGAAATATTCTTTAAACATCTGAAGTAGAAAGGTTTTTGTTTTAAGCCCTCACCTTAAAATAGTAAAAACGAAAAGCGAGATCTATTATTTTTAGGAATAGCAATCACCGTCTTAATTTTAATGAGCTATCCAAGGTTTAAAATAATATCGGGATTTGGAGACATTTTCTAAAAACAAAACTGAAGGCTATTAATTTATTCTTAAAATACCAATTATTGTTATAATTCAATTCTTATTTTAATTAAAGTGAACTAAATAATATATAATATTTTTAATAAAAATTTCTGGTCAAATGTGAATCCTTTCTTATTCTGAATGTGAATAACTCCACCATTATTATTAATTTATTAAGTTTTGTATGGATAAATTTGTACAAATAATAAAAGTATTGAATTTCAATACAAAATTAAAAAAACAATTACATTATAATTTAATTAAAAATATTAATGAATTATTCAATAATTTTATATATATATATTCTCTACTATATTAATTGTAACTTAAATTAAAACATTGGCCCTAAATTTTTAAGTTCTAAAATAAATTAGTTTTTCACGTTCTAGTTTTGTCAAGCAATCATATTTATAACTTTTAGTTAGGTAATATAGTTAATATTCTCATTTAATATTTAGTTGCTTGACTCACTACTTTAAATAAACTTCTGATTTTCTTTTATTTTTGCATGGAGATCCTATCATGCATGAAAATCGTGATATTTTATAGATAAAAACTTATTTATATATATTCTAAAGATGAATTAATATTTATAAAAATATGAAAATGTAAGTTAAAGCAGTGCGAAGCGAGGTTGCATGTAAAATATTAGTCTTTAGATATTCACTAATTAATTTATTAGTTTAGATAAAATTCAATATTTATTTAATAATTATCTAAAAATAACAATTATATTGCATTCTTGGTTGGCAATTAGTCATAATATTTCATTGGAAATTAAGCATAAATATCATACTTATTAATTTATGTGTTTAATGAGTAATATAAAATTAATTTATCTATTCACTTAATAACTTAATCAAACTATCAATTTAATTCTTGACGATTTCAGAATGAGTTGACGTGGCAAATATGATTCCTGAATTAGAATTCTACATACTAAACTCCAATAAAAAAATATCAGCCTCAGTAACATCAACCCTCTAAATCAAGACATAACATAAAGAGGCAACGTTTTTGATGAAGAAACAGAGCTCGTGATAATAGACTTGTCCTCGGATCAGAGTAAAAGATCTGATCAACCACCACCGTTGTTGGGAACGTAATCCTTGTCCTTCACCGTGGTCGCTAGCACCTGTTTGTGAGGAGAAGAAATATCTTATTGTTGGCTTCTATGATTCTCGACTTCTCATTTTTAAGGTAGAGCACCACCTTCATTTTACTCTTACTCCCTAGGAAGCCAAACTCACTCCAGACAGCTTATCTACTTTATGCAAGGAAACTCATTCTCAATAATTTATTAAAACTATGATTTGCATATAGATTTTATTTAAAATTAAGGCGAATCTAAGACTTTTATTTGATACTTTGGGGCTATATTTATTTTATTTTATATATTACTCTACCACTCAAAATCTTTAAAATTCCTCTGATTTTTCATAGATTCAGAATCTCTATTTATCATGTTAATTTATTTTATAACTCTTGCTACTTTCAATATTTCAAATTAATTTAAATAAATAAAAAGAATTTCCTCATTATAAAAATACTAAATTTTTACTCTTCCTTTCTTAAAGTAAAATAAATCTCTGTAGATCAAATTAATTAAAATTAATTGAAAAATATATGTTTTTTATAATATTAAAGTGCTCCTTGACAGATCGATTGATTTTATTATTATGTTAATTATTTACTTCTTTTTAAATGACAAAATTAAATATAGCATATATATAAATATTAGAAATTAATTGAATTTTATTATATCATTTATATAATAAAGCAAGCCAATCTATAAGTAGATTGAGACATTTTAGGTATTTTAAGTTGTAGAGTGAAAGGTCCCTTATAAATGATTCTTAAATTAATATTGCCTTTGTTTTAATTTTAATTAATAGAGTTACTATTATCGATGATAATATTTTTAGATAAAAAATAGGTTATAAATATCATAAACTTCTATGTTTTAAGGTATTAAAATAATTTATATAAAAATAATGTTAAAATTATTGATGTAAGTTTCTACCAAATTTTCTAAAATGACTTAATAAATAAGGTTAGGCTGAAATAATATTATATTATATATGACTTTTTTACATTGATTTAGAAACTATAAAAATTAAATCATCTTTAAATTTACTTACTATAATAGGCAAATTAATATTTAAATTAATTTTATGATTTTAAGAAAAAATTTAAATTTAAATATAATAAATCTAGAATTATTTGTAATGAATAGCAAATATTTCGCAAAAAATACTAATACTATTAAGATATTCTATTAAATAAAATTAGTGTAGAGGAGAGTGTACTCGTTAGTAACTAATTAACTTAACGAAAATAATAATAAATTACAGTATTATAATTATATTTATTATAAAAAATTAAAACAAACTTGATGACTTATAAATTCTGAGAGTTTAACCTAGATTTAATTGTAAATTTAATAATAAAGTAATAGTTAGATATTTATCATTTCATAATTTACTATTTTATGTTTAATTTTAAGGCGTTAAGTCTATTTAACTATTTAAAAGCATAAAAAATATTAAGATTTTAAATTGATAGGAATATAAGCTTGAAATAGTTGAAAGATAAATTAATAATGCTTAAATGAATAAATTAATAAAATTTATGTTAAATGATTTAGCTCTTTGTAACATATATTCGCTTTCAGCATTCAGCTCCCCATCCCTTTTTGTATGATACATTTCAAATAAAAGCTAATATCATACAAATATTTAAAGCTGCAAGCCTAATTTTATTAATTTAAGTAATTGTTAAGGTTCCATGCGTTTGTCATCATTAACTCGAAGTATCTATCATCATCAACTTACATGCTCATTTTATTGTAGTACTCAATAAACTGATCAAAGCTGATTATAAAACAATAATCATAAATTAGATAATACACTTAATTATATAATTTGGTTCAGGAGTCTCTACTTTATGGGTGGAGGAGTTGGTAGGGAGCCTCAAAAGTGTCTAAGAATTAATGTGCTTATATCTTCAGTCTTTTTGCCAAGTTTGACATCTGGATGGCTCTTTGCGTTGTAGACACCTCTGATATCATCTAATTCAACAATACCGTTTCCATTTAATAATTTAATAACTCAGAAATTATTAATTACTAAATTAAATCTGAAAATAGAAAATTGTGACGAATTTTATTTAATGATTCTTATCAAGCTTATCGAAGGCTCTCTTGACCAATCTTTGCCTGTTTTGGTTCATCTCTTCAATTTTTTCCTAAAAAACTCGTCATAAGAAATATTACCATCACCATTCATGTCGAATATTTAGAAAAGCTTTCTAGTCTCCTCTGAACTCAATTGAACTTTATAGTCCTTTATTGTTTTGATGAACTCTTGAATGTCAAGGAAGCCACTTTATCATCATATATTACTTTGAAGTCTTTCCTTAGTCCGATTATTCTTACAGATTATTTAGAGCTCATTCTCTCACGAGATCTTTTTAATGTTCAAGTTTAAATTATCTTCAACTACTACTTGATTGAGCTTGCTAATGTACGAATATTGTAATTTATGCTTATACTCAAGAAATCTTTATATCTTGCTTTTTTAAAAAAAATAATAATAAAATTAATAATTATCTTGTTGATGGTCTTGCATGATATTGATAAAAAGTGTTTGACTAATTGGCAGAGTTTCTTGTTGACTAAATCCAAAGGGAGGTGTCTTGTTGCTTTTGCCTTGATAAATCTAACTTATCTTAAATTTTGGGCATCAAGTCTTCCTTCTGCAAAGTTTCTATTAATAAAGGTACAATCCAAAATATTTCTAACCATTGAAGCAAAAGTAAGATCATCATCGTATGATTGAATCAAAGTTCTGTTGAGCTAAAAACTTTCTAAAGGTAAATATTTTATTTACTAAAACATTTCATCATCTATTGTGACATCACAAAGCTATAAACAATCCATCTAAATCAAGGAAATCACTGAGTTTTTTATAATAAGCACATATTAATTGCAAACATGAGTATGCTTTCTGGCTTAATAAGCTCTCAATTTAGTATATGGTACTTGTCCTCTGACTAAATTGTTAAAATACTTATTTTGAATTTTACTCAAGTCTTCAAGTTAGCCCAGCATCATCTCCATAAACTCTGATAAGTCGAGCACTCCATCTCCATTCATATCATAGCTTTTAAAGATGTTCTAGATATCGCCCTCTTCAAATTTAAGTAAATGCTCTTCTGAACTCTTTAAACTCTAGTACCATATCATTTGATTATCGGAAGATTTAAACAATCTCTTCAAGCCAAAGAGACTTATCTTTATTATATATAAATTTATCTCTGACTCTATTGAGACGTTTGAGCTTTTATTTATGTTTCTTTGATTGAGGATTTCCTTCAATATCTTATATTAAAGGATTATGAAATCTATAGTGTTTGCTCACAATTTAAATTAATAGTTTGTTTTTGCTCTCAACTTATGTTTAAAGGCACTTTATTTATTTTTGAGATTAGAAATCATTTAGAGTTTTTAAGGATAAATTTAAATATATCAATTTTTAATAATATTATTTTATTTTTATTATACACACGAAACTTTTTGACTTCAAAATATGATATATATAGAGATAAATAAGTAACTGAAAATTTAAATAAGAATTTTAATTTTTTTCAGATCAAAACTATTCAAATTTTTTATTTTTATTAAAAGATAAAATATATCATTAAAATTTATATAGGTGATTTTTAATTTAATTATCCTATTATGACAAATAAAATTAAAATTTCATGAAAATTATATTTAATTTAAATTTATTAATTAAAATGTTTAGGTTTAAGGCTTTTATCATCATTAACTGACATGCTCGCGTTGTTGTAGTACTAAATAAAAATCAAAGCTTAATATTGTTATTAGGTGTTACATTAATTATAAGATTAATAATGAAAATGAAATTGTAGATTATAATTTATAAGTCTCTGTTACCTGGGTAGTAACGCACAGAGTTAATTATTTGTCTAAAATTCACTGAGGACTTCATCTTCTTTCATTTTACCAAGTTAAATTTTCTGTGCTTGATTCTTTTTGTTGTAAGCTTCATAAGTTTTAATTCAAAAGTTTTAAATATATAAAGGATTTATACAATAAATGGGATTAACAGAATGCTTTAAATTTAAGTTATTTCTAATCAAGCTTATCGAAAGCTCTCTTGACCAATCTTTTTTTGATTAATTTATCTCTACAATTACTTGCCTATAGAACTCATAATAAAAATGTTACCATCATTATTCATGTCAAAAATTTGAAAGCTTTCTTGTAAACTTTATATTATTTTATTCACTTGAAAACTATAGTCCTTCATTGCTTTAGTGAACTAATCAATTTCAATTAGCCACTGTTATCATCGTCCATAATCTTGAAAACTTTCTTGAGTCCGAGGATACCTCTGGCGTCTCTTGAAGCCATTCTCTCTCGGAATATTTCCAAGAGGTCGGTTTGTGAAGCTCCTCCGTATTGAGAACCTCTGGTTGATTGGTTTTGCTACTGTAAGAAGAGTTATTGCTTAGTTGCAGAGCCAACTATTCTATTGTCTTGCTCTCTTTGTAAAAACTATAAATAAAGTATAATTCTCTGGTTGATGGTCTAGCGTGACGTTGATTAACTGTGCTTGAAATTTAAAGTTGTCTTATTCCAAACCCTCAAAACCCAAAAATTAAATTAATTTTTAGACTTCTTTTCCATTAATATTAAAATTTCTGATAAAGTTATATGTTTAAGATTCTTTATTTCTTTATAAATTAATTGCTCATACTTTATAATTGAGAATAAATTCTTTCTATATTGATTTTTAATAGCTTAAAACTATCTCTTTGGATGTTTGAAAAGCTTTAAAAAATAATATTTATAAAAATTGATTTATGGTGGTTGTTTAAATTGAAATAATTACACTTAAATAAGAATGAGGCAAGACAATATGCTGCATAAAGAATATTATTATTACATTAATTAGGAACTTTCATTTTTATTATTGCTAATCATTATTTTAATATTTGAAATTTAATCTCTGAATTGTTTAATAAATAAACTTATAATTTTATTCACTTTGTTTAGATAAACAAATATAAAATAGATAATCTTGCATTTTCTAATTGATCATACTGAATTATGTGGCTTGTTGCTGTTTTCCTTGTTGTATCTGTCTTTTGAATTTTGGCATCTTGCTTATTATAAAACAAAGTTTCTATCAGCTGGGTCGCCTTTACTTCTTTGACTCCCCAAACACCTCTAACTTTAAAATAAATAATCATATGATTGGCTCAAAATTCTGTAGTACTCTATGAACTCTTCTCTGGCTACATTTGTATTTATAAATATAAAATGTATTCTTAGTGAAATTATTGTAAGTGTTGTGATGGATTTCAAAGACTTCAAGAAAATCAGAAATTGCTTCTTGCTCAGATTTTTACCATTACAAATTTTACACTATTTCTGGCATCATACACCTCTCTCACTTTAGTTTATAGAAATATATTCTGCCTGCAGTGTCGAGATTTTCGAAGGCTTGATAGGCTGCTTGAAGTCTAGCGCCTTCAAGTTGCCTATGAAAATACTCTAATTATATTTTATCTCATTTCAATCATTCATGTCAAAACTCTTAAAGTCTTTTTGGATATCACTATCTTCCACTTCAAGCTTGAAGTTTTATAGCAACTTTTAACTCTTTAAACTCAAGGGAGCCTGAATTATCTGTATCAAATGTTTGGAATAATCTCTTTAAACCAAAGAGGCCTCTCTCACCTCTTGAGATACATTTATTTTTAATTCTATGGAGCATGTAGAGCTTGTATTTTGGTTGCTTTGTATAAGGCTTTCCTTCTATTTCATCGACTACCTTTCCATGATAACCTTAGTAGTTTTGCTCAGTGTTTTGAGGCAATGGATTGTTTTTTGTCTCACATCCAGTTCTATTAAATAGTAAAGTTTCATAAAACTAAATTGATTCAAGTTATTCTAAGTTTATAGTGGTCTCTTTGCTCCCCGTAATTTCTCTAATTGTTAGCAATTGAACAGGTTTACCTCTTTTAGTCAAAATTATTTTGATAATATCTGGTTGTGGTACTCAATGGATTGTCAGAGCTAACCATACCTGATCTCTGTTGGACAATTTTAACAGCATCTGAACCTGTCTAATAGCCTTGATGGGGTTCTCCAGCATTTGCATTCTTTTTCTCTGGGCTTGAATTAGTCCAACCCTTCTGTTGTTTTTTATAAGTATTTGAATCTCCTGATAAGTTCCATGAGTTGTTCATCATAAGAGCGAAATACTCGTCATTATCTAATGAAGCAGAAACATTTACTATTAACTATAATTAAAATCAAAAATAGTAATGTTATTAAATTTCCTATTAGTGTAGTATTCAATAAATTCATCAAGAGTGATTTTTACATCTGGTCTGCCATTATTTTGAATGCTGTGATGCAATACAAAGGTTTCAAGGAATTCAACTAAGATCTAGTCATTAGTCTTCTTGCCTGAAAGGAAATCTGGATGCTTACTGGCGTTAAACACATCTCTAATATCATCAATATCAACGATACCAGATCTATCTTTGTCTAATTTAGCGAAAGCTTTCTTAACTAAAGCTAGTCTTGGTGGGTTCAAATCGCCACGGATAATTCTTAAGAATTTATCATAATCTATAGTGCCATCTCTGTTCAAATCGAAAGCGCTAAAAATAGTATCAATAAAATAATTATATAAAAGGTAATTTTTAAATTATTGCTTTAAGTAATAAATGAAGTGGTCAGGGATTTCAATTCTAAAGTCCTTGATGGCTTTTTTGAACTCATACTTGTCAAGACTCTTGAAATTATCGTCATCCATAATCTATAAACCGGTTAAAATACTTAATTTAATGTTATAGTGTTAACTAGTATACCGGAAATAATTATCGCAAAATATAGAGCGATGTTTTTTAACGATCGTTTTGAAACTTGATGATTTCTTACCTTGAATACTCTCTGAAGTCCAATAATGCCTCTAGCACCTCTTTACTTGATTTTGTCTCTCACAGCATCCAAAAATGGCTTAAAACTATAATATTTGGTTATTACTAGCACGAAAAGGTATATTTATGGTTCTTACTCTCTTAATCCTCTGTAAGTAGTTGATGTCTGTGGTCTACTGACCCCGCCTTTTACACTTCCGTTAACACTGCCTCTAGCACTTGCACCAGCTTCCTTGAGCCTGGCCTCGTCTAAAAATAATTACTCAGAACTTTTTGTAGTCAAGCTTTCCGTTTCCATTAGAGTCATAAGCGCTGAAATATTGCTCTAAATCTTCTTCATCAACTATCACGCCCATTTTTGCAATGGCTCTCTAGAAAGTACCGAAATCTACTTCTCCAGTTCCTGAAAAATCGGAAAATTTAAAGCTCTTAATCAAAAATTCCTCCTCGCTTTGATTTGCTGTGTATTTTTATTGAAGTTTTTGCTTCAATTAAGTTTCAAATCTATAGAAATGTAAATTAGAATGGACTTTATAGATAAAAAGCTGTAGATACTTACTGTCTACGTTTGGTGTCCATAGTTGTTAATAAAATTTATGTGATGATATTTTTTATTTTAATTTAAGATATATTTTGGAGAATATATATTCATATCACTTACTCTTATTAAAGTGTCAGAAAATGATTCTAGTTTAAGTTAAAAGAATCATTTAATAATATAATAATTATAAATTATTTTAATAAAAGTTTTTGTCTCAAAATAGTATAATCAAATGCAAACAATACTTCATTCTAAAATATAGTCCTCAAATAACATTTTTAAATAAGTAGCAGAATAAATAAAAATATCTGATGTTATATTTTTGACTAGTGGAGCAGGAATGAGTGTAGATTGTGGACTCCCAGACTTTAGAAGTGACTAATCCATAATTACTTAGTTTCTCAATTGAGAGAATCATTTAACTTATAATGAAGTAATAAATCCTTAGTATTTTGAATAAAATCCTCACATTTTTTGGTATATTTATGGTGACATATATAACAAATACAGAGAAACTAGACCTCATATTGGTTATTATCAATTACTTGAAATATGTTAAGATCTAAGGAAAGATTAGTACTTTGTTTATACTTCAAATGTAGATGACATGTATGCAAAGGCTGGCTTTCTAAAAGATAAAATTTTTGAGATTCATGGGAACATATTTAAACTACAGTGCTTTGATTGCTAATTCATCTATAATACTGCAGAAGATCTTAATTTTTAATTAAATCATGATAATTTTGAATGTAAAAACTTTACCATGCTTTCCATAATGTAATAAACTAACAAGACCAAATATTTTACTTTGGAATGATTTAACTTTTGTTTGGGATAGACAATTTGCTTAAAAAGAAAAATTTAACGAAATTGTGAAGAGTAGTTTCTTTCTTGACTAGAGAATTTTAGTTTTAGAAGTAGGAACAGGTACTGAATATCAAGCCATGAGAGTTGAAGGAGAGCAGCTCGCTTAAAAATTTGGAAGTGAATTGGGATCATCTGTAATTCGAATTAATCCTGTAAAAGGAATTCCAAGTATTTTTGCGGAAAAAAATGTTAATTTTATTGAAGAAAGCTCCTTCCAAGTGTTAATTATAAATAAAAAGAAAAAAGAAGATGCCTTCGATATTGGAAAGTGAATTTTATTTTTCATTGATAAAGTATATCTAGAGACAACTGGGCTTGAAGGAGTAAATGAATTATATTAATAGCTTAAGAAAATATGACTTTAATTTAACAATTGTTATGAAATTACAATTTCTTAGGTGCTTCAATTCAATTTTCTCATTTTGGTTCCAGCTGCTTCATTAAAATTAGCTCCTCTTACATGAGTTCTTAGAGGAGTTAGTCTTGATCCAAATAGTATCTTTTTCTTTATTACTGCTTTTATAATGAACTCAATTTCTTAAGTTTCTTAATTAATGAATTTTTCTGTCATAAGTAAAGATTTTTAAATGTCACTGCTTTTTCCCTTCAGCATGTGGTTTCCAACCTTGAATTCAAAATTGCCTTTAGAAACCTCTCCAGAGTTATCCAAGTTAGAAGTTATCGTATTGAATTGAGTCTGAATGCTCAAAGTCCCCTTTAAATTCTAAAATTACCAGCTCTTCGTCAATGCATTGGCCTTCTTAGCTAAGAATATTGATAGAAGCGAACTGTTAAATTGTATTTTGTTTTTTATTCTTGTGATCCTCTGGAAAACTCGATTATTCCTAGCTTCCTCCAAAAGTTTTACTTTGCAATATATTACCGCTCATTTTATGTTTATAAATTAATTTTATGTTATCAATGAAATAGAAATGGATCTTACTTATTCAGATGTTACAATAAAATATTGATAAATAAGAAAACAGAAATAATTTTTATCAGAAAATTTAAATATTTTTTAATAACATCATTTATTTGGTTTTTTTTCAAATGTTTTCTAAATTACAATTATATAGACCATAAAATACGAAATATATGCTTAAATTTTCATTATATCTTTTATTACCTTAAAATATTATTCAAAAATATAATAATATTCAATATAAAAATTGCTAAGCTATATTCACTGATTTCCAGGCCAGTTAAAGTTTTGCTTGCCAACTACCTTTGCTCAAGACTCTATTCCTTGTGATTCCTCATGAAATCAGGAAGCAAAAATTCTACATAGAATTAAGCTAAAGTCTATCTAGAATATTGGGGTGCCAAAAAGTCAATCTTAAACCAGTTTTTGTGGACGAAAATAAGTTGACAAGCATATATAGAACATTACCCCAAAACCCCAAAACCCCAATTCATGCTTAGTCTATGAGTTTATAGTGAATTGACACACGATTATTAATGCGAAAATGCGACTAAGCGACTATTAATAAGGACTATAGTCGAAGACTATGTTGATTGAGAGTAGTCGTGACTAGTCTGAACATGAAAGTCAGAGTATACAACTACCCTTCACCATAGTTCATTTAGGTGGTTTGTGATTAAGTCTTGATTACTACTATTAACTTTTAAATTTAACTTAACTATTAATCAATCTAATAAACCAAAGTTATAATCATTTGTCTTAAACTTAAGATTCATGAACGAGGAACTGTTCGACTAGGCTATCGCTGACAACGATGCTTAGAACTTTGCAAACTTTTACAACCACCAACTAAATCCAGAGTTTCATACTAGCTTCATAAACTTTTAATCAGATACACAAATCAAAGATAACTTACCAGAGTCAAACAACGAGGATGACAAGAGTGCGATTTCAGCACCAGCGACTACTGTGTATTGATGCGCTACCTGTTCCAAGGTTTTTAATAATAAGAGCAATCTCAATCGTCATGTCAAAGAGGTTCACAATAAATCCGAGCAGAGCGACTAAGGATTGTAGAAGCAGGAACAAAAGTCGCAAGGATTTCACTCCGCAATATCTAAAGTAAAAAGAGATTAAATTTAATAATAATAAGGAGACTAGTCGATGGCTAATGAGAGTGATGACTAAGAGGAGGAACTCAAGGAACCTCCAAAGAAGAGGTAGAGAGTGAATGCTAAAACAAGCTCGAAGACTAACCCAAAGGTTGATATTGAGATCCCTGACACTGAGGATGAAGTGGATGACTCAATCGCAAGGATAAATAAGTACAGAGTCGATGATACTTTTATCATTCCTTGCTTCAAATATCTCTACGACTAAGCGACTAAGCCTAGTCCTCTCTAAAAAATGACTAGTGCTCCTTATGGGACTATGCTTCATGACGGAAGATTCTACAAGCTGTTCGCACTGAGAGGTTTTCTTGAAGAGGAGCTTGAATCAGAGTAGCTGCAAAGGGAGTATGATATAACTAAGACTGCCTTCTAACTCTAACTTCATGGAATCACTTAGTTGGAGATGGTCTTGAAAGGCAGCGATCACATCGCACTCCAGTACCTGATCCCTCAATTCAGTTACGACTACTATATGATGACTAATCGCAGTGCTCATTCGGATCGACTAGTCATGAAGCAAATCATATATGGTTTAAGAGAACTGCATACAATCGGATTCGTACACCACCGACTAAGCTTCAATAATATAGTCCTCAACGACTACCCTATCAAGGCAAGACTAAGGAACTTTGAGAATGCAAGAGTACTCGCATCTAAAAAGTAGATTGAGTATGATGGGTCATTAATGTTTTATCCGACTACAGGAGTCTTCTTTGCTGGTGATCGACTAGTCGATGTCTACGCCTTAGTCTCAATGATTGTATACCTGTTCATGACTAAAGACTACGACTCTGTCTGGACTACCTAGTCGTAGCTAGTCGAAAATGCAGCAGCATACTCTAAGAAGACTACAGCTAACGCAGTCATCAAAGATCTTATCAAGCAATTCTATCTCTAACCTTAGACCAGATACTGGTACAGTTTAGCAGAGGTCGAGGAGAAGTTTGATAAGCTTAACTGGCAACCAGAACACAGAGTACTTTATGTTCCCCCCAAAGTCAAGAGACTTATTTGATTCAAACCTAAGATTCATTCAACCGCAGTTTTTTTAGTCTTTAAGTTAATCTTAGTCTCCGACTACCTAGTCGTTTATTATTAATATCGCACTAAGTTAAAATCCCTCCTTACACTCTAATTTTCAATGCACTCTCCTATGCTTTATACTCTTATCATTTACTCTTATTTTCAACTAATACTATCACTCCTGCTGGTATGTTGGTGAGTGTTAATGAAGTGATGTTTGTTACAAGATTCAAAGAATCTTACACCTTGGGTAGTCTCAAAATCTACGACTAGTCAGTCGAAAAATTTATACTTGAGAAAACTAGGTAGTCGAAAAACCTACGACTAGTCTTGATAGTTTATCTAGTCGATTCTTGGATTCATACTTCTCTACTACTCAAAATCAACCTATACTTTCATTCCACTCTTTCAGAGGTAGTCTAGAGCAATGTACAGCTACCTCTATTAATAAAATCAAGATAGGATAGTTACTAATACAAATTGAGTCATTAGAACATCAAAATTATAGAGTGTTAAGCTAGTCGATTTCAAGCTTGTAAAAAGCTAAGTTTGTATAGTTAACTTAGTCTACGATTAGTCTTAGTCGAACCAAGATTTCGAGAGATTTTCTACCTAACCAGCTACTGCTGCTACTAATAATAATGAAAGTATGATTCTAAATTTTGCAGTGTAAGAATCCTCTGGTTACTTGAAAATCCAGCATAAATTGTTGATCGAAGAATCAAGAACGACTAAGACGGATCTGGTGTTTTTGGAAAATTTGTTGTCCATTTATGATTCTGATCGACTAGTTTTTTACTAACCTCAAAAAATCTAAAACCTCTCAAGTCGAGGTCTAAATCTCCAGGAATTTGCAGAGGACCACTGGATTTGATGTTGCTCTTGGTGGACACTCTTTAGCTTGAAAGTTGAGTGATGTTTGTTACAGTCTGAGTAAGGGGATTCAAGAGTTATTTTAGAATCTTTAAAGACTAGAGAAGTGGTTCAACGACTAGAGGACTAAGATCAGAATAATTTTCGACTAGCTAGTCATTTATTAATATAGTCCGACTACTAAACTAGTCATGGAATCATTCGGGTAGTCGAATCGATTAGTAAGAAGCGAGGAGCTTATGGGTAGATTCAGATCGAAGTAAGACCTCTACAAGTACCTAACCACTCACTGTAAGATTCAAGTGCTGTTCCTTACTTTGTATAGTGAACATCTTTCTGCCACCACTGGCTTCGACTAAGGTGGCCTTCCTGAAAACATTACTAAATAATACCAAGAAGTCTCTCAGGTAAAACCAGGTTAATAGAATGGTCGTGCCTCACTACCAAGAGCTCTCAGTCAAGAATCTCTACCAGGATGTTATGGGTGATGAAGTCGTATCGCAGTACCTTCCAGAACTTGAGATGAACTCAGGTAAACTACCAGATAGAGACTTTTTCTTTGGTGTTCTGGGAACAGTCAAAGCAGACTACCTAAGGCAAATCATCGACCATGCTAATACTGTGAGGTATAATAAGGGGTAAGACTAGAACGAGACTGATAAGATCGAGATCTCTGACGACTGGTTGGATGAGCTCATGAAGCATCCTTTCGTTTCAAGTAAGATTTCTATGACTAACTTATGTAGAGAAACCTGGCAAGGCTATCTATCTAATGAAGAAGAATGCAAGAACAGTCAGAGAGAAGATAGATCATATATAGTATGAGTTAGGTAAACGACTAAGCAATCGCATCATACCTCACGACTAAGACTAGAATCGCTTCTCGAACGTGACTAAGAGAAAGAGGATGCCAGACGGCAGCATGCTCGTGATGGAACAATAACAGAGAACACCTAACAAGAGCATGATGATAACTGGAATGTGATTTAAATTAAAACTAATCATAACTTAATACTCATAATCTGCGTCTCGCCATATTTGGCTTAATTTCTAATGTAGTCTTAGTCGACCGACTAGATCGACTTCTCTATAAGTAATTTTATGTCTAGTCGTAGTCCCTTCAGTAGTATACTTAGCATCTCTTTCTTGTAGCTCTGCTTGATTGTAAAGAAGGTGCTCTCGATTCCATTATACTAAGGGGAGTAAGGGATACTGTATATGGGGATGATATCCAGTCGCTCATACTCCTTCTTTACAAGGATTGACTTGTGTACCTGCAGGTTATCCATGAATATGGCTAGTCGACGATCCTTATACTTCTCTTTCAACTGCTGCATGAATAGAATGAACTAGTCCTACTTAATTGATCCCTTATTAATAATGTAGTCTTCGAGTCCCTTGTCAGTTGATATAGCGCCAAGAAGCGCAAACACTCCGAAGTCATGTCTCTTGTCTGGGAATCTTATATTCTCTCCATAAGGTGCCCAGGTTCTATTGAGGCGAGTTGAGGAAGTGAATACAGTCTCATCAATGAATATGATCTTCGATCCCAGTTGCAGCTCTCTCATATACTTAGTCTTCATTTCGATTTTAAGACTAGCTAGTCTTTGTGGATCGACTAGCTCCACCTCCTTCCTTAGTCGTATGCTCTTGAATCTTACTTAAGCGCGCTTGTATAGTCTCTTCAAGTGAGTGACACTGATTCGCACTTCTGGGAACTACCTGTGGAACATTATACACCTCTCTCTCAAACTCATTCCTGCTTGAGTGTGCAGTGTTTCACTGCTGGTGAGGAAGTTAATATGACTAAGGTTGATTTAATCTCACGACTAGTCTTAGTCGATAACCCATTCCTGAAAAATTACTTCGACTACCTGTGCAGCTTGACAACATTTGTGTATGAGACACCAAAGAACTTTGCTATTGCACTCAGATTCACCAGTGGTCGTAGATTAGATGTTGGATTTCAGTTGCCATATCGTATGAGTAGGAAGGTTTCAAAGTCGATCTGTGGTTTGAGTTTGACTACTCTCATCTAAATGACAAGAGTTAACACTAATAATAATAGAGTGATTTGAATTTGAAACTAGTCATATGATAAGTCTGTTGATATTTGATTCAACTTTAATCATTGCAACTATACTTACCTGCAATGAGTGAAAACTGTTCCAAGTCACCATAAACCACCAATGGTGGAGGGTGTTGAAGGTTTGAAGATTCATTATTAGTATTAGTGCTATGTACATTGATAGTCGACCATTCGACTACCTACGACTAAGTCATGATCAATATACTTACAAGACTACCTAGTCATACTAGTCTGCACTTAGTCGCCTCCTTTAATCTTAAGTTTAAGACAAATGATTATAACTGTGATTGATTAGATTGATTAATAGTTAAGTTAAATTTAAAAGTTAATAGTAGTAATCAAGACTTAATCACAAACCACCCAAATGAACAATGGTGAAGGGTAGTTGTATACTCTGACTTTCATGTTCAGACTAGTCACGACTACTCTCAATCAACCTAGTCTTCGACTATAGTCCTTATTAATACTCACTTCGTCACATTTTCGCATTAATGAACGTGTGTCAATTCACTATCAACTCATAGACTAAGCATGAATTGGGGTTTTGGGCAATGGTGGTTTATGGTGACTTGGAACAGCATTCACTCATTACAGGTAAGTATAGTTGCAAAGATTAAAGTTGAATCAAATATCAACAGACTTATCATATGACTAGTTTCAAATTCAAATCACTCTATTATTATTAGTGTTAACTCTAGTCATTTAGTTGAGAGTAGTCAAACTCAAACCACAGATCGACTTTGAAACCTTCCTACTCATACGTTATGGCAACTGAAATCCAACATCTAATCTACGACACACTGGTGAATCTGAGTGCAATAGCAAAGTTCTTTAATGTCTCATACACAAATTTTGTCAAGCTGAACAGGTAGTCGAAGTAATTTTTCAGGAATGGGTTATCGACTAAGACTAGTCGTGAGATTAAATTCAACCTTAGTCATATTAACTTCCTCATCAGCAGTGAAACACTGCACACTCAAGCAGGAATGAGTTTGAGAGAGAGGTGTATAATGTTCCACAGGTAGTTCCCAGAAATGCGAATCAGTGTCACTCACTTGAGGAGACTATACAAGAGCGCTTAAGTAAGATTCAAGAGCATACGACTAAGGAAGGAGGTGGAGCTAGTCGATCCACAAAGACTAGCTAGTCTTAAAATCGAAATGAAGACTAAGAATATGAGAGAGCTGCAACTGGGATCGAAGATCATATTCATTGATGAGACTGTATTCACTTCCTCAACTCGCCTCAATAGAACCTGGGCACCTTATGGAGAGAATATAAGATTCCCAGACAAGAGACATGACTTCGGAGTGTTTGCGCTTCTTGGCGCTATATCAACTGACAAGGGACTCGAAGACTACATTATTAATAAGGGATCAATTAAATAGGACTAGTTCATTCTATTCATGCAGCAGTTGAAAGAGAAGTATAAGGATCGTCGACTAGCCATATTCATGGATAACCTCCAGGTACACAAGTCAATCATTGCAAAGAGGAGTATGAGCGACTGGATATCATCCCCATATACAGTATCCCTACTCCCCTGAGTATAATGGAATCGAGAGCACCTTCTTTACAATCAAGCAGAGCTACAAGAAAGAGATGCTTAGTATACTACTGAAAGGACTACGACTAGACATAAAATTACTTATAGAGAAGTCGATCTAGTCAGTCGACTAAGACTACATTAGAAATTAAGCCAAATATGGCGAGACGCAGATTATGAGTATTAAGTTATGATTAGTTTAATTTAAATCACATTCCAGTTATCATCATGCTCTTGTTAGGTGTTCTCTGTTATGGTTCCATCACGAGCATACTGCCGTCTGGCATCCTCTTTCTCTTAGTCACGTTCGAGAAGCGATTCTAGTCTTAGTCGTGAGGTATGATACGATTGCTTAGTCGTTTACCTAACTCATACTATATATGATCTATCTTCTCTCTGACTGTTCTTGCATTCTGCTTCATTAGATAGATAGCCTTGCCAGGTTTCTCTACATAAGTTAGTCATAGAAATCTTACTTGAAACGAAAGGATGCTTCATGAGCTCACCCAACCAGTCATCAGAGATCTCGATCTTATCAGTCTCGTTCTAGTCTTACCCCTTATTATACCTCACAGTATTAGCATGGTCGATGATTTGCTAGGTAGTCTGCTTTGACTGTTCCCAGAACACCAAAGAAAAAGTCTCTATCTGGTAGTTTACCAGAGTTCAACTCAAGTTCTGGAAGGTACTGCGATACGACTTCATCACCCATAACATCATGGTAGAGATTCTTGACTGAGAGCTCTTGGTAGTGAGGCACGACCATTCTATTAACCTGGTTTTACCTAAGAGACTTCTTGGTATTATTTAGTAATGTTTTCAGGAAGGCCACCTTAGTCGAAGCCAGTGGTGGCAGAAAGATGTTCACTATACAAAGTAAGGAACAGCACTTGAATCTTACAGTGAGTGGTTAAGTACTTGTAGAGGTCTTACTTCGATCTGAATCTACCAATAAGCTCCTCGCCTCTTACTAATCGATTCGACTACCCGAATGATTCCATGACTAGTTTAGTAGTCGGACTATATTAATAAATGACTAGCTAGTCGAAAATTATTCTGATCTTAGTCCTCTAGTCGTTGAACCACTTCTCTAGTCTTTTAAAGATTCTAAAATAACTCTTGAATCCCCTTACTCAGACTATAACAAACATCACTCAACTTTCAAGCTAAAGAGTGTCCACCAAGAGCAACATCAAATCGAGTGGTCCTCTGCAAATTCCTCGAGATTTAGACCTCGACTTGAGAGGTTTTAGATTTTTTGAGGTTAGTAAAAAACTAGTCGATCAGAATCATAAATGGACAACAAATTTTCCAAAAACTCCAGATCCGTCTTAGTCGTTCTTGATTCTTCGATCAACAATTTATGCTGGATTTTCAAGTAACCAGAGGATTCTTACACTGCAAATTTAGAATCATACTTTCATTATTATTAGTAGCAGCAGTAGCTGGTTAGGTAGAAAATCTCTCGAAATCTTGGTTCGACTAAGACTAATCGTAGACTAAGTTAACTATACAAACTTAGCTTTTTACAAGCTTGAAATCGACTAGCTTAACACTCTATAATTTTGATGTTCTAATGACTCAATTTGTATTAGTAACTATCCTATCTTGATTTTATTAATAGAGGTAGCTGTACATTGCTCTAGACTACCTCTGAAAGAGTGGAATGAAAGTATAGGTTGATTTTGAGTAGTAGAGAAGTATGAATCCAAGAATCGACTAGATAAACTATCAAGACTAGTCGTAGGTTTTTCGACTACCTAGTTTTCTCAAGTATAAATTTTTCGACTGACTAGTCGTAGATTTTGAGACTACCCAAGGTGTAAGATTCTTTGAATCTTGTAACAAACATAACTTCATTAACACTCACCAACATGCCAGCAGGAGTGATAGTATTAGTTGAAAATAAGAGTAAATGATAAGAGTATAAAGCATAGGAGAGTGCATTGAAAATTAGAGTGTAAGGAGGGATTTCAACTTAGTGCGATATTAATAATAAACGACTAGGTAGTCGGAGACTAAGATTAACTTAAAGACTAAAAAAACTGCGGTTAAATGAATCTTAGGTTTGAATCAAATAAGTCTCTTGACTTTGGGGGGAACATAAAGTACTCTGTGTTCTGGTTGCCAGTTAAGCTTATCAAACTTCTCCTCGACCTCTGCTAAACTGTAACCAGTATCTGGTCCAAGGTTAGAGATAGAATTGCTTGATAAGATCTTTGATGACTGCATTAGCTGAAGTCTTCTTAGAGTATGCTGCTGCATTTTCGACTAGCTACGACTAGGTAGTCCAGACAGAGTCGTAGTCTTTAGTCATGAACAGGTATACAATCATAGAGACTAAGGCGTAGACATCGACTAGTCGATCACCAGCAAAGAAGACTCCTGTAGTCGGATAAAACATTAATGACCCATCATACTCAATCTACTTTTAGATGCGAGTACTCTTGCATTCTCAAAGTTCCTTAGTCTTGCCTTGATAGGGTAGTCGTTGAGGACTATATTATTGAAGCTTAGTCGGTGGTGTACGAATCCGATTGTATGCAGTTCTCTTAAACCATATATGATTTGCTTCATGACTAGTCGATCCGAATGAGCACTGCGATTAGTCATCATATAGTAGTCGTAGCTGAATTGAGGATCAGGTACTGGAGTGCGATGTGATCACTGCCTTTCAAGACCATCTCCAACTAAGTGATTCCATGAAGTTAGAGTTAGAAGGCAGTCTTAGTTATATCATACTCCCTTTGCAGCTACTCTGATTCAAGCTCCTCTTCAAGAAAACCTCTCAGTGCGAACAGCTTGTAAAATCTTCCGTCATGAAGCATAGTCCCATAAGGAGCACTAGTCATTTTTTAGAGAGGACTAGGCTTAGTCGCTTAGTCGTAGAGATATTTTGAAGCAAGGAATGATAAAAGTATCATCGACTCTGTACTTATTTATCCTTGCGATTGAGTCATCCACTTCATACTCAGTGTCAGGGATCTCAATATCAACCTTTGGGTTAGTCTTCGAGCTTGTTTTAGCATTCACTCTCTACCTCTTCTTTGGAGGTTCCTTGAGTTCATCCTTAGTCATCACTCTCATTAGCCATCGACTAGTCTTCTTATTATTATTAAATTTAATCTCTTTTTACTTTAGATATTGAGGAGTGAAATCCTTGCGACTTTTGTTCCTGCTTCTACAATCCTTAGTCGCTCTGCTTGGATTTATTGTGAACCTCTTTGACATGACGATTGAGATTACTCTTATTATTAAAAACCTTGGAGCAGGTAGCGCATCAATACACAGTAG
>ARYC01018712.1:0-37192 GCA_000711775.1 Oxytricha trifallax
TTTTATCAGAATTTTATACATTTTAGTAAATTAAAATACTCCTAATGAAGTTTAGTTTCTCTAGGAGGTCTTCCAAATCAAGTTTGAACTTAATTTGGAGGTAAAGTTATTAAACATTTTTTAATTTAAAATGCTCCTAATTGATTTTTAACCTTAAAATTTAACTCCTAATAAAGTTTGAACATAATTTGGAGGACCTCCTAAAATAATTAAACATTATTAGGAGCAATTTAATGAGAAAGTTTGATAAAAATGGAAATCAATCTGTGAAACTTGGAGCAAGTTTTTCAATGCTTCTCCGATTATCTTTTCAAGGTTGACCTCCAGTAGATCCTCCCTATTTAGTAGTAAGATTTTAATAAACTTAGAATGGATATCCATAATTTTAAATTTCATTAACATTTCTAGAAAAAGGATACAAGATGGAGTCTATGAATGATGCAATGAAGAAAATTTAATCTCAAGATTTAATAGTAAAATTTCGAAGTAAAGAAGATCTTTATATATATTTGGTATAGCAAGGTAAGTTCTTAAGTAAGATTAATAAATCCATTATAGTTGGATTGTTCTTGCCAACTTAGGAGGGAACTAAAATCTCATTCTTAAAAGCCTTACTGAGTGAAGAGAAAAAAGGCTTTTAAGTCTAATGAAATTAGGATGATAGAGATACCTAACTACCCTGAAATATCAGTGACAAACCTATATGACGATGATATGAGTGATCCAGACGTAGATCTCTACTTCCATCAAAGCTACAGCTCTCAAATAAGTTGCCAGAGAGAAACTTCTTCTTTAGTGTTCTTCCAACTCTGAAACCTGAGTACTTAAATGAAGTTATTTAAGAAGCTCACAAGAAACGATACAGCATCTCTCCTGAAGAAAAAGAGAAAAAAGGTATTAAAATAAGTGACACCTGGCTGTAGGAACTTCAAAAGCATCCTTACATCTCAAGTAAGCTTAGTCTTCTAACTTTATAGAAAAACCTGGCACTGCTATATACTTGATGAAAGAGCGCAGCAAATTAAACAGAGAGAGAAAGTCTCAAGTAAAACATGATTGAGTAAGAGGCTCATCAAAGATTTATAAAAGCCAGAAGAGATGAACATAGATGCAGGAGCTGGCACTAAGAGAAGAAACATAGGCCCAAGCAAGCCCTAAGAGGAAGAAAAGAAAGAGAAGCCAAATCCCTTTACGGGCAAATTTAATATGTAAACTTATTCATTCATTTAAATCTAAAACTCATTTATATACACAAAATCTCCCTTCTCTTGCGCATACTATAGCTTTATCATCGCTGACTCTCTTAGCAGCACTCTTAATAAAATCGACTGTATCTATCTTTAAATCATGCATCAGATGGTAGAGCAGCAATTTCTTATAATGACCTTTCAATAACCCCAAATATAATTCAATTCCATTGAACTAAGGGCTGTAAGGAACATTAAATACAGAGTTATATTTAGCCTTTCATATTCCTTCCTTGAGTCTTTAGTTTTATGAACTGACAAGTTATCAACGAATAGAATAATCTCTTAGTCAGCGTAATTATCTCTGAGTTATTGCAAGAACTTAATATATTATTCAGTCTTTATAGAACGAGGGTGAATAACATAAGTCTCGAGGCCACTATCTTCACTTATTCCACCAAGAATAGCATGAGTTTAAACTTAACCTTTAGTCATAAACTTCTATATTACTATACCTCTTGTACCAAGACCTTGATATAAAGGTATTGAATATAAATACAGCTTCATCAGCGTGTATAAACTTTATATTATGCTCTTAAGACCTCTGCATTTAATCGAATATATAATTTAAAATAGTCTTATAAAATAGAACATTAAAGTCAATCACTCTCTTAATGCGATTGACTGTCTTGTAATATTCCGTTCTTTTTATATATATTAGCTATAGATTAAGCAGATATGTGAAGTCAGGAAATTGGCGATGAAACATCACAGCCCTTAGTAATAATTCAGAACAGCCTTAAGTTATTCACTATATTCACCACATCCATATCGCAACTTAAACAATAAATCTATATACTCACTGTAATAAACAGACCAAACCTCGCATATACTCACTTAAAATACTAATATTTAAACATTAAACCCCTACATAAACCCTATTAAAACCCTAATAAAGTATGCACTTTTAGTCTACTTTTATCAATCAAAAACTCAATCAAACTACTGAAAGGGTTTTGGGGTTTTGATTCTTCACATCTTTCTCCACTCAATAATAATTAAATTTATTTAAAAATATAAAATATAAATGAGATGTTAATTGAAATTTTTTAATTATTTCTTTATATTTTAAAAATAATTTAAATTTTTTAATATATTACTTGACCAATTTATAAATTTAGTTTTATTCATCTTATATAAAATTTTGTTAATCAATGCATTATAAAAACTTTTGTACTTCAAGATTTAACTATTCATAATTAATTATATAAGAATTGTTTTTATTAAATTAAATAAGAAGAATTAACCCCAAAATAAATTAAAAAGTAAATTTATAACAGAATAATATCATTCTTCACTGTATATCTAATAAATCTAAGCAGGTCTAGCAATTATTAAAATATATTATAATATTATTAGTTCCTAGTAAAATTAAATCAATTAAATATTTCAAATTAAATAATTAGGTTTGATATTCAAAAGAAAGTAAGATTTTTATGCAAAAATAGATAACTATTTTATTTTTTTTACATTTACAAAAATTTTAAATATATAAAATAAATTATTAAACCAATTTTTATTGGATAACTAAACCTAATTTCATCATAATTTAAAAATTAGATCACTCAATTTTACAGTTTAAAAATTTTTCTAGGTATTGAATTAAGATTTTCTCTTATAACAGATACCTAGTTCTTCGGTTTTCTTTATTTTAATTGCTAATAATTTTATAAAAATATTTTTATTTTTATATTTTGATATTTGAAATTTGATTAAAGAAAAGAAAAATAATCTTTTCAAAAGAAAAAAAGTCTAGTGCCTAGTTAGGAGAAATCAAGCTACATCTAATAAAAATAGTCATATTAGGTTACATATTATATATATATATATATATATATATATATATATATATATAGTTCATTCTTCCACAGCTATAAATAAATATTTAAGTAATTGAAAGTCAAATTAAAAATTATCTGTCAAAATGAGATTTCGATTAACATAAATAATAACATAAATCATGACTTAAATATTTAAAATATTAAAGGAAAACTTCATAGTTTATATTTTACAAATAGTAAATTAATTATATATTTGTATGATATAATTTCACAAAATTTTTATATATAATTTAAAATTGTAACTAGAATATTAAATGATTTTAATTTTAAATCTATTCTATATTCAAGCAATAATCATCAAATTTATTAGCTAATTAACTATTAATTTTAAATATATAAGCCTGTGTTTTCTCTTCTTGGTACGTTTTGATTAGTTAGCAAATATAAAATAAAAGAGAAAGATTGAATGTAATTTTTTTTTCATGATAAAATTTATGAAACTTTAAATTAATTATATATAAAATTATGATTATAAAGTAAATTATTAAAATCATAAAGTTATATATGTATAACAATAATCATTAAAATTTCTAATTATATCTTTATAAATGAAAGATAATTATTATTATAATGAAAATAGAATTGCAATTGAATATTGAAGACTACAACAATCCCCCCAGAACTGAAATAAAAAACCTTTATCTCTATTGTTTATAATATGTTGACTTTTATACTAATTATTATTATTATTTAAAGCTGTACGGAATTAATTCTGGGGCTTAAGCCAGCCAGATATAAAATTAGATGTTCATACTTTGACTTTTGGCGATCCATTTACTCTTTTCTGGGGATTTTTACCCCTTACTTCAATTTGTTTCACACCGTGCACGTTCACCCAGTTGCCTCATGGGAAGGTCTTATAAGGTATTTCGCTACTTCGTACGTCTACCTAGTTGCTTCTCTAGACTGTCTTTATTTATGAGTGCTTCGAGTTCTGGTAAAACCCCCTTCTCAGTTCAAGACTTATTGTTGGCTTGCTGAAGGAGGGAAACCCCGAGTGATACTCTGCTAAGGTTGTCTTATGCAGGATTTTCCCTGCTTTTCCTTTGCAAATAGAGTCCAAAATGAGAACCGAGCGGTTTGTCTCTTAACTCCTACCTTATCCTTGATGCACTCCACCCCAAGTTGCAAGGATAAGTGTATCATTCAGTTTTAACACGACTTTGAATGATTAACGGTCGACGTTTTTGTTGGCGTGGTTCCCCTATACCTTGCCTGACGTATTCTGAGGTGGTTCTCAGATCCGGGACTTATCTCGTAAAAGCCGAGTGCCACCACGGTTTCGAATTCCGGGGTACCGGAATTTGTCGGGATATCACTCCCAACTTACCAGTAGGTCGTAACCTCTTTTTTCCTAATAATTTTTATTACTAATGGGATCTTTTTTATAAGAATATCTTGTAATAAATCAGTAATAGACAAAAGTTAATAATAATAATAAATTTTATATTTACAAAATAATTAAATTTTTTTATATATAAAAAAAATATAATTAAATTATTTTTACTAATTTAATGTTTTAATTAATTTATAAAATCAAGTCAATATCTAAAATAGTTTTATACAAATAAAAATTATAACATATTACAATACATTATAAATATTACATTTTTATGATGATGAATTCGTTTAAAGCAAGTTAAATTAAAGATCTAGAAAAAAAGATCTCTAGACTTAATAAATAATTATAAGTTAGTTAAAATTTAGTTCAATCTATTTTAATTTTTTAAAAAGGGCTACACGCAACTATAGAATCTTAGGAGACATTAAATCAAAGAGAACAGACTGATGACTAAGCACTTCAGAGCCTCTGCAGTGGAAGAAGCATAATCTTGTGGCAGTTTCCTTGGCCGATAGCGCTAAATTCAATTTATTGCTGATATTGTATAAGTGATGCTTGCTGATCAATAGTTCGCAATACTTGTGATAGTGGTAAAACTTGGCACTTCATCACCTGTGTTAGTGAGCTGCCCACCAACACACTGTGAACTCTTTGGGGTTATAAACCTTGATTGACTTAACGTCCACTATGGTTATGCTCAAGGACATCTTTTCCATGTATCTGCTTGTTTTCTTGATCCTAACACCTTTCACGACTCTGTACTAAAGTTAAAACTAATGTATAATTATTACATTTTTATGAAAATAAAATATAAAAGATAATATTATTTTAGTTCATTAAATAGACACTTAAATATTTATTTAACAGGATATTATTATAATATAGCTTTCTAGATTTTCAAACAAATTTATTTATTAATATCTGCCTATTATTTTTAATATAATATCAAATATATTAACTAGAATTATACAGCCAGAATGGAGGCTAATCAAAATAAATTAATAAAGCCAGCCCTTCATAGAGCGAGATCAAGGAGATTAAAGACAATTACATATTTTTACAATTTTAAAAAAAAAAGTATTGAAAATGTTAAAATTCATTAATTTAAATTAATTTAGAAGCAACTACAAATCTTTTCAATGAATCAAACCCCAAAACCCCTTAATGATGTTTATAAGTGCTTTGATTTGTAGGGAATTTGTTAGGAGTAGGGGTTATTAATTAAATGCAAGACTAAAATAGCAAGCTTTTGGGGTCTATTTATTTACATGAAGGGTATAAAGATTTAGTGTTTAAATTCGTTATATATGTGATATGTAAAGTGAATAAATTTAACTAGTACTAAACTATAAGTCTTTTGCGCTACTCTTAAAGCGTATTCCATCAACTGTTCGCTACCAATGCCTTATAGCAGTTTAACTTAAGCAATAATAGCAGAATTCTAAGGCTTAGAGGAAGTCAAACTTTTAATAGAAGCATATTGACTATCTTATTAATGAAAAACTTTGAAGTATTGGGCTCACTTCTCTTTTGACCAACGAGCTACTATGTTTCATCGTCAGTTCCCTGAGTTGAAGATCTCTGCTTAGTCTATATCAAACGTTTATAAACGAAACGGTATCTCTTACAAAGGTGAGAATCGTATCAAGAGAGTAATTGATTTCACTCTGCCATTTTACAACAACAACTTAAATTATATTTATAATTAAATGCAAAGAGCCTAATAGAATAAATTAAGTTTATTCATGCTGAAGAAGCTGTGTTTACATTCAACACTTTCATCTAGAAGTCTTGGTAAAGAGGCATAGCAACATAGAAGTATATGACTAGAAAGTCAAAGTATAAACAATGGCAATTCTTGGAGGAATTAGCGAGGATGCTGGTTTAGAAACTTATGTTATTCATCCTCGCTCTATTAAGACAAAGCAGTATATAAAGTTCTTAGAACAGCTGAGAGAGTAGTTCCCTAAATAAGAGATTATACTCTTTGTTGATAATCTTTCTGTTCAAAAGATTTAAGAAACAAGGAAAAATTATGAACAGCTTAGGATAACACCAGTGTTCAACATACTTTACATTCCATAGTTTAATGGAATTTAGTTTTATTGGGGTATATTAAAAGGTCATTACAAGAAACTGCTGCTATACAACTTGATGCATGACCTACCTATCGATACAGTAGACTTTATTAAAAGCTTCAGCGAAGAGAGTAGATAATTAATTAGCTTAAAAGTGTGCTAAAGAAGGGAGAGTGAATGTATATAAATAAGTTTTGTAGTTAAGTTAATGAATGTAAGTAAGTCACATTTAAAATTTTTTAGAGGGAGCTGGCTTCTTTTTCTTTTCTTCTACTTCTTGCTTTCCTCATCGTAAGTTTCTTCTCTTGCTGCCAGCTCCAGCATCTATGTTCATTATCTCTGGAGGCTAAATTTTTGAATCAAGTCTCTTGCTAACTTCATACTTTGTCTGCAACTTTCGCTCTCTGTGAAGCTTGCTCTATTCCTTCATCAAGAAGATACAAGTACCGGATTTTTCTAAAGAGTTAAGCTACAAATCTTACTTGAAATATAAGCGTGCTTCTGCAACTCTGATAGCCAGCTCTCACTATCTTGATCCCTTGTTTGTCCTTATCTTCTGAAGAGATGCTGTACCTTTTCTTATGAGATTCTTGAAAAGTTTCTTTCAAGTAATCACCTTTAATTGTTGCAAGTTTGCCA
This sequence comes from Oxytricha trifallax, assembly GCA_000711775.1. Classification (NCBI taxonomy): domain Eukaryota; phylum Ciliophora; class Spirotrichea; order Sporadotrichida; family Oxytrichidae; genus Oxytricha; species Oxytricha trifallax. The sequence continues at coordinate 7,148 of ARYC01018712.1, forward strand.
AAGAACTAGTTTCTTTCATGAAGTTTATTTGACAGCTGCTTCTTAGTAGGCAGGTACTGCGAAACCTCTGTGTCATTCATAGAATCATCATATAAGTTAGTAACTGGGATTTCTGGATAGTTTTTTGAATCTCTGCAAACTTTACATCTTAAGTTTTCAATGCTTTCTTCTCTTCGCAGAGTATCGCTCTTAGTAATGATATTTTAGTACCTTCCATCGTTGCAAGAACAAACCAACTACATAATAGAGATTAGCAACTATGAGTTCATTACCTCGCTACACCAGGTAGCGATGCAAATCCTCCTTGCTTCTAAATCTTTGAATCAATTCATGTGCTTTCACTCTTTTCATTCCAACATTCATTGACTCCATTTTGTTTACAGATCTAAAATATGATATTCAAATTTAAGTTTATTGATTTCAATTATATACCTCTATAATACTTATGGGCATCCTATAGGAGGTCAACCTCTAAGAAGGATATGGAGAAGGTTTTGAGAACTGGTTTCAAACTTTAGAGATTGATATAAATTTCTACTGTTATAGTTCCATATTTTTAAATTTAAATTGGTACGTACTTAATTAGGAGCAGCTCCTTAAGTGCTAGTTCTTAATTAGGAGCTTTAATTAATGCTAGTACTTAATTAGGAGCACCTAAATTTAATAATAAAATCACAAAATACCTCCTAAAGCAGTACGTACTTAATTAGTTGCACCGCCTAAATAGGTACGTACAATAAGCAACTTATTATTGAAAGTAAAAATGGTTACTTTCTCACCCATATTTAGAGCTGGATCATCTCTTAGCACTCATAATTATTGTCTAATACTCTAAAAACCTCTCTTGAAACTTGAAGGATTGCAAAGCTTTCAGTTATAGAGGCAGTTTTATAATTTTAGATTCAAATTTATTTAAGAGCGCTAACATTTTAAGAAAAACAACAGCACTTCCATCAAACTAAACGAGACTTACCTTTGGCAGCAATAAAAAGTGTGATAGCAGTGAGAGAACTCTCATAAAGAACTACCAGAGCTATCACTTGAGGTCTCTGTTATTAAAATAGAAATTAATAATAGAAAATAAATGGCAAAAAAGTGTGTGGGAGACAGAGAGGAGGAGAAAGGTATTAATGAAATTCCTATACAAACTGAAGAAGTAGAAAAATACTTTTGTGAGAAATGTGAGAGAGACTTCGCTCATAAATCTAGTTGGCATAAGCATATGAAAGAACATAGAGAAGCCAAATCAACTGTATACTTAAAGCACGATAAAATAGACGGAAAGTATGATTGCTTCGAGTGCCATAAGCAGTATGCTTATACAAGAGATTTAAGGAAGCATCTTTAAAAGCTCACAAGAAAGATTTAGAGATTGATAAGCATGAAGATGAATTGAAGCTACTAAACAAAAGAAAAGCAAGAGAATTTTCTTAACTTGTAGAGCTTGAACAAGCTAGTGAATCAGAATATGTGAGGAAATCACACAACCTACTTGCATCCGAAATCACTAAGATCATGATTAAAATTCAATATAAAAAGATTCCTGTTCTTGCCTAAATTGACCTAGACTTCACTTTAAAGCTACCTTATATTAGAAGAATCCTTTGATAAGAAAGTTATCAATGATCATCAGTATGCATACAAGGTGTATCCCTTCAACTATGTCTTAAGTGATGATAAATACTAGATGGAGTTAACAAATGAGTATCAAGTACTCACTCAAGCAAAATTTAAAGAGAGTAAGTATTTAATCTAGCTAGATGATGTTCTACTTGCCAAAGATCATGTTGCTTTCAGGCTCCCACTCTATGAAATGACCCTATGAGATTTCAGTACAGATCAAAGGAATCATAAGTAGCTTGGATAAATAGCAACTCTGACCATACAAGGTATAAAAGAGCTTCACAAGTTAGGGTTTGTTCACAGAGATTTGAAGCCAGAAAATATAATGATAAACTTTTCACCAGTAAGAGTAGCAATAATTGATTTCAACAGAGCATAAAGAGTGGAAGTATCAAGGCTTGAAACTGTAATGGGTACACAAGGGTACTATCCAGAAAGAGAAGACTGGAGAGCTGGAGATTTTTAATGGGATGTGTGGGCATTAGCAGCAATAATATTATTAAATTGGAAAGTAATAAGGATATTGTGACCCACATGGGCCCGAGGCTGGAGACTTTCTAATAGAGCTTTCTACTTTAATAAGGCCTGCTGAGGGTAGGCAGGGAATTGCTGGGTTCGTCGCATTAGGGCCAGTCGGCGGGATTCAATCTGTCAGTTCCTATACTCCTCGAGTTGACTGCACGCTAAGGATTTCCCTGCATTAGATGAGCTACCTGGCATGAATTTAGCTTCCTATTAAATATGGAGCAGGATGAAGGTGGTGCTCAACCTTCAAAAGTGAGAAGATGAGAACCATAGAAGCCAACGATAATGATTTTCCCTCCACACCAGGTCGGGTTAATGAGGCTACCACAGCCAAAGGACAGATGCTACTATGTCAGCAGCCGTGGAACCTGGTAAGAGTTTTCTCCAGACTCCCCTTTAATTGTTTAAATAAGCAGATCTCTGCGAGCTCTGCTGGGAATACTCCTAGTTAAGAGATAGGCTCTTGTCTCGTATGCATCTCGAAACAGGGAAAAGTGGAATGGGGGGCGAGGTGGTTTTTGGACTTTTTCTAGTTCATGACTTGCCACGTCATTGATTGCCAGTCAACTCACTTCAGATACGTCTTCGTCACGACTAAAATTGATGGTTTGATTTTAGTTTTAAACAGTGAATTGTTAAATAATTTAATTTGAGATAAACTCATCATTAATCAGGCAGCAATAATAATAGAGTGCGATATGCCTCGCAACGATTACTACTCTACAAGGTGCGAGAAAGATGCGAAGTAAAAAATCAAGTAAGTAATAGACAAAACCAAAGTCTCTCAATCAACAAAACATATGGCAGAATCAATAATAATAAAACCAAACTCAAGATCAGACATCACAATAGAGCAGATAGAATAGTGGTTAAGCAAGATAAACTTCAGATCTCTCCCACATGATCCAAAAGTGCATTTTGAGAGATTAAATTAAATACACTTACTATAAATTTCGCATTAAAACCTATTAATAACTCCAACCCCTAACAAATTCCCTACAATCAAAGCACTTATCAACCTCATTAAGGGGTTTTGGGGTTTTTAATCCATTACCTATAAAAATTGTAGTTAGAGTTGGTAGATGTTGATATTCTCTCTATTAAAACAAATTCTTTTGCAGTGAATGCATAATAAATAGAACTCATATTTACCCAAGAAATTTAAAAAACAGGAAAGTTTATTTATGTGAAGTTAAAGAATGCAAAAAAAGCCAAAAAATAAAATAGTCAATTCTTTATCTATTTGTAAAAATAAAAATTTTATTGGAATAAATGCTTTGAACTATATATATTTTTTAATATATATTCTTAAATTTTACTATAAAGTGATTCTTATTAATATTATATTATAATAATTTATTCAAATAGAATACTAAATTATGTTTTTTTTATTTTAAGCCTAGCGATACTTCTAAATTCTTATAAATATTAAAGTTATTTATCCTTTTAAAATATAATTTATAAGGTTTCACAAATAATATCGAAGTTAATAAAAAATTATAAATATTTATAAAATGAATTAATAAATTTAATTTAATTTTAATTGCTATAATAGTTATAGAAAAATTGAAAAAATTAATAAAAACAATAAAAAAACTAATAATAATATTTTACTATTATTCTATTCATAAATTCTATTAATTTAAACTTAATTAAAGTGATTAATAAATTTTAAATCTTATTATTAAATCAATTTTATGAACAATGGAAATAAATAGGATTATGATTTTCAATTATTTATGATATCAAAATGAAAGAATCTTGGAGACCTTTCTTTATTGAGAAAAAAAGAATTTTATAATTGGTACTTTATTTTAATTTATTGAATCAATATTTTCACTTAATGAATAAATTATTTATACATAATAAAAAACATTACAGTAAACACCCATAATACTATTAAAAATACTTCATTACAATATAATAACAAATAATGGCATTTAAAAATGTATTGTAAATAAAGTTCGATAAAGTTACTTATTTTAATTAAAAAATGCTACTCTCCATTATGATAATTCCTTTGTCTCAAATATATTATAGGTTGAATATAAATTTTTTCCCTAAAATAAAGTGTAACGATTATAATAGAATACCAATGCTCTAATATCAATTCCATGTTTTAATTACAATTCAATAACTTGGAATCCTATAACTAAATGAATTTATTCAAAAATTAAATCAATATAAAAAAAAGAGAACGAAGGTCTAGAAGATTAACTTTAATAAATATATATATGAAGAATTAATTACTAAAATATAAATTTTAACTCTATTTCTCTTGGAAAAACATATACCATTTAATAGCTCTAGAGTTCTAAATATTAATTATCCTTATATTTTTATTAAATACTTTATAAATTTATATTTCATGTTTAATTATATTTATTAATGTAACATTATAAAATATTCCCACTACAAATTCTACAAATGCAGTTTTTTAGTTGATAGTCAGGAGTGTGCTAAGAATTGATTAAAAAAACTCATTTTATATAATAATTTTCTTGTGCTAAATTATTTATAACTTAGTAAATATTAATGTTTTAAGCAATTTATTTTTTATAATTGTTGAAATAATTGAAAAATAATCATTTCTCAATATCTGTTGGTTTTATTTATGATCCAATTTATTATTCTCCAGTTTTAAGATTGATTTGAAACATAAAAATTTTAGCATTTAAAACTTGTATTTTGTATTATTTATTTTTTATTGTATAAACGATTAATAAATTTTATAAACAATTCAAAATTATATATTAATATTAAATTAATTATCATACATATTAAAGAAATAAATATTTAAATAATCATATATATATATTTATATAGTTTGTTTAATATTTATATTTAAATTTATTAAATATTTTAATTATAATATACTTTTTAGATAAATAACTATTGTTATAATTGAATTTGTATTTGCATGATTTCTAAATGAGTTAAGCAAATTTTGGAAAGATCTCATATTTTTTGCAAATAACTTTTTGATATATTTATCTTTTGAGGTTTTGGGTGGGTGTCTAAGTCAGTAGCAACATTAATTTTTCAAAATTCACAAAAATCCTAGTCGTTGGCATAACAAAAATTTTTTCTTTTTCCAATAGTAATCATTAAGTACCTCAATAAATATGAAGATTTATCACAAAAAGCTTATCAATATTATAACAATTAGGCAATTTTATGACGCTGTTTCACATATAAAACATATTAGAATTTCAATATTGTTAAAATGTATTTGAATTGGAAAAATGTGAAATTAAATATATAACTCTGATAGTATTAAATATTACATGCCTCTAATTTGATCAGCCTTTAAATCAAAACAAATCTATTACACTTTTAATTTTAGTTCATTTAATAATAATTAATTATGACTAAATTGTACAAATTTTACGATGTACACTATCGAGAGATTAGTTTTTTTTAAAAAAATTTTACAGAATAAAATTTAGTAAATTGTGAGATAAGTTATTATTATTTACGATTAATATTAATTATATACGCGAATAAAATGGTAGTTTGTGTTGAATCATCATAATCTCATAGGCACAGCAACTGTTGGCTCGTCCACCAGCAAGTCTTTGTCCCCTCTATCAGTTGTTATTGAAAGTAGATGGCCAGCTCGACCTCATTGAAAGGGAACTTCTCATTCTGTCTCTGCATTAAACCTGTGAACTCGGCCTTTTTCACCCTTGCCTCGAATGATTTTTGGTCAAGCTCATTCATTCTGTCGAACGGGAGCTGGTTAGATATTGCTATCACTTGGCACTTCTCAAATCTCACAATGGGGATCATATTTCATTGATATTTTACATAGATAAATTTATATTAGCAAATTATTTGATAAAGGGACAAATTAATATTGAAATTCTAATTTATTGTATATGTGAAACAGTGTCCATCACATGCGTAAGTTGTCAAAATGAAGGTTGATTAATTATTTGTGATAAAATTTTCATAATTATTGAGATATTTTATGATTATAATGGAAAAAAAAAAATTTCTTATTATGTCACCGATTTAGGATTTTAGTGAATTTTGATAAATTAATGCTGCCACCGACCTAGGTTTCGAAAAAATTTTTCCACCGATTTAAACACCACCCAAATTATTTATTCAATATATTTGATTTGAGATTTAGGGCCATTTTAATTTTCTTTTATATAATTTTAAGGACAGATTGGTTAGTTTGAAAAGTAATTAATTTATTCATTTTAATTATTATTAGATTTTATCTTATCAACAAATTTTAATTTATTTTAAATGTAAAAAAGTCTTTTATAATTAAAAATTAATATAATACTTAATATTAACTGTTTCTTAATTTTATAGTTATAAATAATATAAATTAATTTATGATTATTAATTAATAATTATCAAAATAAAAATAGAACAAAATTATATTATCGAATATTTAATTCACATTTTAAAATAGAGTTATAATAAATAATATTGAACAGTAAACCACTTTACTCTATGATTCATATTAATATATTGATTTAATTTATAAGCAATGTTTTTCTTCTAAAACTAGAATTTTGTTTAATATATAAGTTTTATTAAAAATATGATTTACGGTGGGAATAAAAATTTAAGTAATTATAATTAAAAATTTAATTCTTATATAAATTTTATTGATAGAAATAATTATTCGAAAATTAATACTAAGGTTTTATATTTCAAATTTATTATTATTTAATTGAAAATGAATTTTGAAGAGTTAATATTACAATTAGGCGATTATTACTGTAATAAAATATAAAAATTAATCATAAGTTATAAATTTTAATGAGTAATATGTAGATATCATATATTAAATTTATAATATAATGAAAATTATAATAAAATATTTACTTTAGTAAAATTGACAAATACATGGTTAAATTCATTAATAATTTTGGAAATTAATTAGAGTTCTTAATATTTATCTAAATATTATTTAATTAAAATAGTAATCAATAATAAATTGCTTTTTTTAAATAAAAATTTATTGTTCTTATTAAAAGTACCAATTTAATACTGGAACCTTTACATAAATTTAGAACAAATATTAAACATTGAAAATTTAGCCTTGAATAAAAAATTCAACGACCACCGGCACATTTAATTCGACTATCCTAGTTAACATTAAAAAAAATTGCAAAAGTAATTAAGGGTAAGTGAAATTATATGCATTTAAAAATTACTAAAAATCCATTTCTTGGATATTTATAAACACAAAGAACTTTGCATAGCCTTAATTATTTTTGGAATTTAATTATTTCATTTTTATGCAGAATCGGAAAATTATTTGTGCGGTGGTCAATGAATTTTATAAATGCTTTTTATAGGACTAATTTTTCAATGACTAAGATTTGTTCCAAATTTATGTTAGTTCCAGTTTTGAAAGGGGTCTTAAAGAGTTCCAGTTTTGGATGAGTTACCCCTCGTTATTATTTATTAATCAAAAAAATTCACTTTTCTCACAGAATAGAACAACAAATGATTCTCTAATTTAGTTTATTTAACTTATACTAAATTAAAATTTTTAAAATAATAAAAAATTTAATTTTGATAAATTAACTTTTACTAATAAATTTTTTTTTATATAATTTAGAAATTATTTTAATATGCTTTTTATTCATTTTAAATTTTCATCTTATTAATAGTAAATATACTTTTAATTGAGTAAATTTTTAGTTTTTGTTGTTTGGGGTCATTTAAATTTTTTTTGAATTAATATAATAATTAGCAGTATTATTTAAATTTATTATTTAATTATTTTACTTATTTAATATTCTATATTTATTTTTTAAATTATAAATATTAAAAATGCATGGTTAAACTTTATAACTTCTTTCCATTATAATATTGAAAAAAAGGTATATTAAAATAGTTTCTTAAAATTTTATTTTATATTCAAAAAATATTTTTTTTAGTGGATTATAGTTATGACATCTGCTCTTTATTTTTCCAGTATCATTAGTTTTAAACATTTGTAATTAGTCATTAGGATCATTGAGCAAAATTTGTATTTTCCCATCTCTAACTAGGTATTTAAACATTTTGCTAAATATCTAGCAATATATATAATTTATTTATTATTACTATAACAATGAAAAGAAATTATCATAAGAAAATATTTAATAAAATGCCTTATCTTTTCATTTAACCACATCATGTCTGTAATTATGTTATATTTATTCTTGTTAACTATTCTGTTCTCCCTTATTTATTTTGAGAATCTCTTAGATCTCCAGCTGTGCTTTTCAGATTACAAGTCTTCATGAGGTTCGCGTCTACAATCATATTCTTAATAATGCAGTGCTGCATTCCGTTGTTTAAAATTGTCTTGCCACAAATGATTAACATCAAGGTGTCAATGACATTCTTCATTATGAATATTTTACTACTCTTTTTTTAAAAACATTTTCTGTTTCTTTTGTCTCTTCTCTCACTTTATTTTAATGAATAAATCAATTTTAAAGTTTATTTTCTTCCCGATCTCCTTGATTTATGTTAAGTTTCTTAGAAATATATTATAAATATCAAATTATGTATACTTTTTAGTAAAATTATATTTAAATGATTATAAATCATATTATTAGGCTATAATTATAATAAATCAACATATGTTATTATTTAGTAATTGATTAATTTAAATATATAAATAATTAAATAATAAAAAAATGTTTTTAATATTATTTATATAAATTAATTTTGATTTACTTATAAATAATCTTCAATCAATAAATATATATAAATTTAGTTGTACTTGTAAGTTACGGATTTATTTTTAAAAAATATATGAATATAATTTTTTAAATGTTTGAAATATCAGAATTTTAAGGATTATTATAAATTAAAAGTAAGAATGTAGAATAAACAAATAAAGAAGAATTGATTGCTAAAAAAAATTATTTTTAGTATTTATTTAATTGGCTATATATTGTAAGAATATATTAGATTTTTGTGAACTAAATTAATTTAAATAAAATTCTAATTTAATTTAAACATTGGAGTAAATTAATTAATTAAAACAATCTTGACCTCATTCAGAAGAGAGTTAAAATTAGCTAAACATTATTATTGGAAGTAATATTATATAATCTTGAAACGAGTTAACTTGAATATAATTGAAAGCCTCTAAATTCAGTAAATTATACAATAATATATAAATCCTGCTAATTTTTAATTTTTTATCGAATAAAGTCAAGATTGTTCAATTTTGTTACTAATTTAATTTTTTATTAATTTCATTTATTATAGTTTCCTTCCTAATTTCAAAAATATTTCAAGATAATTTATTATATTCAAGGAAATATTATTATCATAATAATTAATTAAAAATATTAAGTTTTTAGCATTTAAACATGCAAGAAACTAATCTCCCTGGGGTCTCCTTAGATTTGAAATTAACCAATGTATTAATATTATTGTAGGAGTACATTCGATTTGGGAAATGTATTTAATTTAATTTAAATTAATTAATTATTTTTATTTATGTTTTTTAAATGTCTCCAAACTCTAATAAAAATATTATTCTGTGGAAAGCGCATTAAAAATACGACGGTAAATGATATTGCTATAATGAATTTATGTCATCTCCCAAGCGAAAGAGCTCATTATTGCTGTTTTTGTGAGTTAGCTCAAATTCATAATATCTCTTTTCCTGTTATAATTCTAGAAAAGTACCAATGCTTAAGTCCAGCTATAATTGCGGGATTTACCTAGATTTAGTTTTTTTAAAATTATAAGTCAATTAGTTTTTTATATCTGCAACGATTATGAGGTTCTATTACTTTAATTAATATTAATTTTTTCATATCAAAGTATTTCTAATATATTACAAAAAATAATTTTATAAATTAAAATAACTTATTTTATAATTTAAAGTGTTAAACAAAATAAATTTCTTTGAAATTAATTAAAATTAGCACAATCATAATAAAATATAACATATAAAATGTTTTTTTTTAATTTTTTTAATAAATTTAAATATTCAGGATAAATAATTCATATTAAGTATACTAATCCACGAAGCGTAATAAACTAAATTTAAATATTTTATGAAAAATTTATAAGTTAATGGGAAATTTAAAGATTCTTAATATAATTTATTAAGATTCTAAAATTTTTTCATATGGAATTGTATTAATTTAAACAAATATTTTGTAATAATTTTATGCGAAATAAGCTACACTAAAACTCGATAGTTAAATTGACAAGAGCAAGAAATAGATTCTTTTAAAAGTGATGTCTATGTCTTTGCTAACAATAATCAATATCATAAATTTAATTAAAAAAAATAATATGTTTATATAATTAATATGGTATTATTATTATGATGATTTATGTTTTTAAACTAATTGAAATTGTATAACTTTTCAAAATTGCAATCATTAACAAAAAAAATATAAATTAAAATGTGTAAATGTTTAACTTTTATTTAAATTTATGCTTAATCATTTTCTAAATTAGACTTAAGTTAAATTTTCTAATAAATTATTTAATTTCTTAGTTGTGAAATAAATAATAATAATTATTATTCATAAATAGCCAAGTAATAAAAGCTAATTAAGAAAAGAACATATACATATTTTAGGTGATTTAAATGTCTTAAATAAATGAGGTATGATTATAATTAAATATTTTTCACTAAAAATCAATTTTAAAAAGGTTTTATGTCAAGGAACATATTATAATTTGTTGATCTTTGTAAGAAAAATACACATTTTATTTAAATTAAATTTATTTAAAAATCCTAACGTTAAAATAATGATTTATTTTATTATTCTATGTAAATAATTAACTGGCAACGATATCAAAAAATGTCTGGGAGGTAAATATTTCAAAGATTTTTTATCATATTATCTTTAAGAGTGGCAGTTCATTTGAATAATACTGAATTGTCATTGAGAATAGAACATTTGATATTTATCTATTCTTTACAAAAAGGGCAAATAATCTTATTAGAGATATAATTTAGGAATACCCAAATTCCAAATGGAATAAAACAAGAACTTAATGGATTTAATTGCATCTTAAGAAAATCAAGTCAAGCTTGTACAAAATTGCCATGAAAAAATAAAAGTTTTATCTGTTTTATACTACATAATATAAACATTAGACTGTATGAGTGCAAGGTATAAATATTTATACCAGAAATTATCTAAAATTATTGTTTTAGAATTTATCACAGAGTTTATGTTACAATTAATAATGGTTTTCTATTAAAAATAATCTCTTAATAGGTATATTTAACCAGTTTTATTATTCATATATAAATAATAATTAGGCAAGTTAATATTAGATCAGTAAAAATTAAATTAAAATAATATGAAATTAAAATAAAGAAAAATGAATGCTATTTATATAATTTATTTTATTAGTTTATAGGTAATATTTAAATTAAAATATAAAATTATCGTTATAACTTTTATAGATAATATTTTATATAAATATTGAATAAATTTTCTAATTGACTTGAACTGATTATATTATTACTTTATTTTAGATTCATTAAATAAAAATATAATTATCAAAAATATTATATTGTTTAATTAAAATTATATTTCATAGAGAATAATTATGAAATCCAATTATTGTATTATTTTGAAAAAATTTAATTATTTATAACTAAATAAAAATATATCTTCCACAATACTTAAATCCACTAATCAAAACTTATATCCAGAGCTATACTCCTCATCTTCTCTCTCTTAAATATTATTCAAATCTAATAAATCTATTACGATGGATCATTTTTTTGAAGTAGATGAGAATTTTAGTTAACCTACTTATAATTTCTTTTTTATAATATATAATTCTTAATACTTAATTTAACTAAAATTTAAATACTGCGAAATACAAATATATTAAATATTATGGAAAAATTATTTTAAATGAGTTAAATATTAATTGATATAGCATCTTTATTAATAAATTATAATTTATTCAAAGCGCTCATAAAGATTATCTTTTGTGAGCTACTTCATTTTCTTTTTATAAAAAATATAAAATCTCTTTATTTAAAATATTTTCATTTTTTAATATTTCTTGAGTCTTTTAAAAATTATTCTTAATTTATTAACAAACGAATTATCGAATAAAATTGAAAAAATCATTGAATCTTTCAGTTTATATATTAAAAAAAAATATTAAAGATATCATTATTGTAGAATTTATATAATAGTTTAAGCTTTATAAGGAAGCGAGAAATTCGAATGAAAATCGTTTGCAACAACAAACGAATTCAACTCTTGCACTTTCATTGAATATAAGATTAAAATGAATAATCAATAAAATTAAAAAAATTTAAAAATATTTTAATTCAAATATATAGTAAATTTAACTATATAACTTTATCAACAATATTCTAAAATTCAATGAAATATATTAACTCTTTTAAAGTTAAAATATAAATTTTAATAATTATAATTATTAAATATAAAGGACACTTTTAATCTTTAAATTTAGATTTCTATAAATATATATAACCCCTAGTTATAACAATTTTTTAGCAAAATAATATATTGCATGGTCATAAAAATATTATATTAAATTTTTATAATAAAAATTAATATAAAAATAATTATTTTTCTTTTTGTGATTTTTAATTAATGTTTTATTTTATTATAATATACATATTTTTTAATTTTAATGTAAAATTGGCTTTTGTATATACCATAATTTTAATTATTATGACCTTCTATTTCGCCATGAATAATAATTAATACTTTAAGAAAGCAAACTAAAATGAATTTATAGCTAGATAAATATTGTAAATAAATTTAATAATTAAAATTAATTTTATTCTACTAGCTTGAAATATAAGCATTTTTTTATCAATTTTCTATATAATTCTTTAGACATAGGCAAAAATAAAACCTCAATATCAGCAATATCTTATTATTTAGAAATAAGTTAACTCAATACTCTTCTATTAAATTTAAAGATTTTGTGATTTTGTGATAATAGAACCAACCTTGCATAATTTAATTAATATTTAAAAATTTTATTAAATTAAACTTAATAATTATACTTTATATGACTAGTTGTAATTTTTCAATCATTATTATTCAAATTACAAATACTATTTTAATATATTTAATGTATAGCTATAATTTATTTCTAATTTTCTATTGATTAAATATTTATATTTAGAAGTAAGTTAATTTAAATTTATGCAGAAAAATATAAAATTAATTTATAATAGCATATGATACTTAAATTAAATAATTATAATATATATTTATAGATTGAGAACAAATAATAAAACCCCATGAATTTTTTAAGAATTAAGATAAAGGGGTACAATTGATTAATTAAGAATTATTATTATATTGGCTAAAATAAATTAAAAATAGCGTAAGAGATAATATACACACCCTGATTGGTTTATTTTATATGGAAAATAATTCGAGCCAATGGCTTTAATTATTAGTCTAAATAGATTAAATTTACGCCAATATAATAATAATTCTTAATTAATCAATTGTACCCCCTTATCTTAATTATTAAAAAAACTCATGGGGTTTATATAAATTTATTTTTGAATAATATTAAGGCTCAGAACGAATATTTTAAAAATATAGTTTATAAAATAAACTTAATTTTAAAATTAATGTTGCTCTATTTTCTTAAAAAAACAGCTTAAATGTCAATATTAGAAAATTAAAATTAATAGAAGAACTTGTGGACTGAAAAAATTTCAAAAATAATATTCTAAATTCTTAGAAATTTAAAAATATAAATATAAATATTTTTAAAGTTTATTTCTTTTATTTTGTTGTAAAATAAATATAAATTATCAAAAAATAACTCTATTAAAAATTATTTAAATTGTTAATATAAATAATAATAATATTAACTTTATCAAAATTAGAATTGGTTGTCATTTGTGGGATGATTAAAATTTTAAATATTTTTCTTACATTAAAAATAATTTTATCATAGGAATTATATTTATTATTACTTTATTATAAACTTGATTTTATGTTTATTTTTATATTTTGACATTTTTTCCAATAGTCTAAACTTATCATTTGATTTTGCTAGAAGAGAGATGCGCAGATAAAAAGAAAATATTAATTCAAATTCACTTTTCAGTTAAATATTGTATTAATAATTTTAATTAATCTTGAATTATATTTATTCATTCATTCAATAATTTATTAAAATTTTTTATATGTAAATGTAAGAAATTGTTCTAAATATATATTAATTAATTATATTTTAATAATAAAATAATAATTTAATTAAGTAAACTTAATTATGCAAATTAAAGATTGAATAAAAGCAATAATATAAAAGAATTGAAATAATAAAAAGTTATTCAAGTACTTTCTGACTTCTCTAAAGTGCTTGACTAGTCCAACCATCTCTTCATACTTGAACTCATCAACTTCGTCAACTGCAACCTTTTCCAAATTAGTGCAAGTTTAGAGACCATTTATAATATCTTATTTCACTATGTTCATTTGTTGATCAAATGGCACAACGCATTTTATGTTTGACATAATTGTATGTTTATGCAAATTATTATGTTTAAATATATGGCTGCAAATTTTAATTTTTATTTTTTTCTCTTCATTCTATTGTTTAAATTACTATTAAAATAATATTTATGTATTTAGTTATTTAAAAATAAACAAATTTGAAAGTTTTATATATATTAAAGTTAAAGAAATTTTTAAAGATAGAGAATATCGAATCACATTTAATTATAATTGTCTATAGATCTCGAAAAGAGTTTATAAATTTAATTGTAATTATTCAAATTAATATAACATCAATACTAAAACTACACAAACTTTTTGGCAACATGAGGAAAATATAATCATATAAAGAAATATTGAGAAGAAAAAAAATAATTCATTATGTTTTTAAATATTTTTCAAGTTTTAGAGATTTAATATTGTTATTATAAAATAAAGTTATTTAATAATTCTAACAGAGTATAATATTAAAATTTCTAAACCTTAATTAAATATATTTAATTAACTTACCATAATTTGATAATTACATATATTTCCTTTAGTAAAATATATTTAATTATACTTACATTAAAAGCATTTAAATAATATAATAAAACTGAATTTAATTTAAGGCAATTTTAAAACAAAATTTTAAAATATAATTAAATTACTTTAATTATAATATTAAATTTATTTATTTAATTATATATATCTTTTTATTAAGTTATATAAATTTTTTTATTAAAATCAATTTTATTAAGGCATTTAAGACAAATGTATAAATATTTTGATTTAGCATAAATGAAGTAGAATTATTGATGTTATCTTTGTTCTAATAATCTATATTTCCTGCTTAAATTAAATAAAATATCAAATATTTTTCAACTAAGTATTAACATAGTTTCTTTGTTTTAATTAAAGCCATTAATCAATTATAATTGAAGATTATTCTATAATTATTTTGTAAAATTGTTTAAAACTAATTTTCAAAAAATATTCCTCTATCAAGTATTACACAATTAAATGAAATGCCATTAAATATGGAATATTAGTAATGGAATTAAATAACTTATAGTTCATCCCATTCTTAAATCAACATAGTATCTCTTAAACATCTCCAAATAACTTAGATTTCAAGCTTTTTAATGAAATAATATTCAAAAATATATATAATAATATAATTTATCTGTCTTTTTGTAATTGTGGCTTTTACTACTTTTTTAAGTAATAAAAGATCCTATTATTGTAGTTTATATCTCCTCTTTATTAAGATTATTAACCACATTTTTAATAAACTAGAAAATTACATATATTTATTTCTGTTTGCAATAGAAAGCAAATAAATAAACTCATTCTATTAGAATAAATGCAATTAAAACTCTACTTAATAATTTATAAGAGGCATAGATAAATGGTATTGTCTTTTCCTGGATAAAATAGATATATGATAATTTTATTGATGGTTATATAGATTTTTTTATAATGATTTAAATGTAAATTTTATAAATAATAAAGTGAAATTTTAATTTATCAGGATGAATCTTTGGTATTATGGATTTTATGGATACTATCTATTAATTAGATAAGTAAAATTTCATTATGTTTATAAAATCAATTTTCTTTTATTAATTCTAATTCTATTTTATAATATTAATTAAATAATTCAAAAAAACAGATCTTTTAAATTGCAGTTAATAAAAATATAAATACATTTATTAACAAAATTAAAATGTAAAATTTATTGATTAATTTTTTTTTAATATTGATTTTTAATATATTTAATATAATATTGTTTAAGTAATTTATGTATGAAAGTTTGATTTATTTGACATATCAAAATTTGAATATCAACACTTAATAATTATTATTGTTACTATAAATATTTCACAAAAAATATCATCTATCAATGATGATTATTTTTTCATTATATCAAATTCAAATAAAATATATTGAAATCTGTTCAAGATAGAAAATTAAGAACACCTATATTTATAACTTAAAAGCTCAAATAAAAGAAATATGAATTAATTATATCAAAACATTTTAAAAATTATTAAATAATTATTGTATAAAAGTGATAAATATGTTAAATGTAAGAAATATCAAAAAATTAATCTTGTTTGTGAATTTATAAATTTTAGTTTAAACAGCAACTCAATTTTATTTACATTTAATCTATCTGATAAAATACCATACTCTAAAACAATAATACTTTCTCTTGACAAACTAAAAAGGAATATTTATTTAAAAGTTATATAATTTAACATGCATCATTGAGAAAATTACTTTATTTCAAAAAATAAAAAATAATTTACATATCATTATTTGAACTAAAAATTATTGAATTTCTATTAACTTATTTAAACAAGTCTTTCTCACTAAACTTTTAATAAAAATTAATATCAAGAAAAAGTATTAAATTTCATCATAAAAATTAAACCAAGATTATACAGTCATATAATTTTAATTGTAAGTAATTTGAATTTATTGATCTTAATTTAATTTTTACGTTATTTAGTATTTTAGTTAATAAAAGATAAATAATTTCATTTAGAATAAATTTTAACTTTATTACGTTAATTCAAAGCAGGTAGTGTCACTCGCATAAAAGGATCAATTAGAATATGTTACTTATGCCATAGATAAATCAACTAATAAACACAGCTTAATTTAAAAATCCAATATAAATAAATTTAATTTATATATAGTATCATTAAAAGGGAAATAATTTCTTATATAAATATTAAGCCAAATGATCATCATATTCTTTATGTAAAGTTTGACATTCTTTAAAAATTGAGAGAAAAATTTGTTTATTTTTTTTTAATTTAATTATAATTAAATAGAATAATTATTAGTTTAAAGGGGTTATAAGGTTGAATATTTCTATGTGTGCTTAAATTTTTTAAAATAATTTAATAGTTAATATATAAATACTTGAATCATATTTGATGATAAGAAAACGAGGAGTACAAAGGCAAATATCAATAATATTTAAATAAAAAAATCTTTATTTAGTAATAAAGTATGTTAAATTTAAATTTGAAGTCAATAATTTGAGGCTAAAACAATATTTATGTTTTAATAAGTTAAATAATCTTATACTTTAGCTGCTTATATAATTTAAAATTTCAATTATTATAATTATTAATTTAAAATAGTTCTATTGTAAAAACTAATTATTTATAATAACTAAATTATTGAAAAAAAATGTGATAATAATTAAAAATTATTTATCTTTTTTAAGATAATAAATAATTACTTCTAATGAATATATGTTATAGGATTTTTGTTTATAAAAGGGTTTCGAAACCTATCAAAACCGCTAGTTTTAATTATAATTTAGATTTATAAATATAGATGTTTTAAAGACTAGAAAAAATTTTCACTAAAGGTCAATTTAATATTTTATGTATTAAAAACTAATCATATAATATTACTTATTTTATATTAGCAAAAATAAATATATTATATTATTTAATTTAATGGTCTCTTAAATTTAATAAGTTATATTATGTAAATATTTAAATTTAAAATACTTAAACAATTTAATTTAAAAATGAATTTATAAAGTTTATTATAATTAATTTTATAAATATATATTAATAATTTTTTAATCTAATAAACACGTATTATAAGTTTGATTTAACAAAGACTTAATAATTTGTCATTTCATTTACATTTTCCAATCAATTATTTATTTATATTTAACAATGAATTTTAATTTAAATATAAAATATTAAAAATATTATTGATCTGTAAGTAGTTGCAGACCATCAGAGATTACCTGATAAAACGGAAGAAAAGAATTCTTAAATACTCAAATCATTTTAGCTATATTTAGATATGCCCAGAGATCTTTAAAATTATAAATTTAATTATTCCAAAATTATGGGAGATCTTAAATCATATATTATCATACATTCATTCTTATTTATGTCGTAAATCAATGTTAAAAGTTCAATAAAATTATATGTAATTTATCTTGGTGTAAATATCCAAAAGAATTGTGATCTTTTACCAAAATCAATTGAAAATAGAATTGTCGAGGAGTTTAAGTTGGAGAATGCTTATTAATTTTAAATACATTTCAATTCCTTTTATCATACTAAATATTTAATTGTTTTTTAATAAAATGTTTGAATTTTAATCTTTGTTTCAATGAAGTTGATTTACAATTGATTTAAACTCCTTTTTATTCAATTTATAAGCATATTTTAAAAATTATAAGGACTCTTCAAATTATAATTTAAAAATTAAATTAAAATTTTAAACCTTTATAATTGAAGTTTAAAAAAAAATAATTGAGATATATAAAGATTTTTTCAAAGCTATATATTTACATTATATTTCATATTATATATGGTAAAAATTTAAAATTAAAAATAGTTTATTTCTATTTATTAGTTTGATTAAATTTAAAAAATAAGATAACATGTTTGAATATAACTTTTAAGAATGCTCTTAGTTTTATCTAAGATCTAGCGTAATTAGGAAAAAATATTCGGTAAATTTTAACTAATAAAAGCTTAACAAAAGAACTCCATTTCATCTTAAATTTTATTTTGATGATGAATTTACTATTAATTTGATTGAATCACTTTTATCATCTAGATAATTGAATTATAAGACTTAAATATAATGAATAAAAGATATCTTTTTTTTAATTAAATTATGTCTCTATTAATTCAAAATTTACTACATTTTTAGCAAAATTCGTAAGAATTTAATAAAATCACATATTTTGAATTTTTGTTTGATTTTTTTTTGCGCCTTGTAAACTTTACTTTTTAATGAAAGTGTAGACAATACTGTTTTAAAAAAATAAGAAATGTTGTATTATTAAAATTATCCCTTAATTAGCAAAATAAATATTATTATGCAATATGAATTTCACATTTAAGGTATAAATTATATGAAATTAGGAACTATTATCTTTAAAGTAAGTTAAAAAAAAATTATATGGTGTAGAATACTACAATCTAGTGAAATATTTAAAATATGATAAAAAATAGAAATTCAAGTAGATTTGTTTTAAAAGTTAATTATTAGTAATGTCAATCAAAAATAATTAATAATATTCCAACTCTAAACTGCTATTACTTAATCTTAAATATCTTTTGAATATATAAATTTGTGCAATTACGGTAAATTATCAAACAATATACTTATATTTTTCTGAATATCTGAATCTAAATAAGAATTTCGATTATTACCTTTGAACTCCACAATATTAAAATATTCTTCTATCTTTATAGAAACTTCTATATTTTAAAATGCGATTCACAAAACTGAAGTTCTATTACTAATTTTGCATTATTCTCAAAATTACAACTTTATTGTGATTGAATAATATAGAAATGATGAAAATAAAAATTTTTGTTAAATTTTATTAAATAATAAATTAATACAAATTAAATTTCAGACCTTAATTGTTTTAATAATAAAAATGACTTAAATATCTTTAGAAAAAGTTTGAATATTATTTTAATCGAAGATTTCAATTTTAAAATTAAATATCTATTTTATATATTGATTGATGATATCTTGCACATATTCGCTTAAATTTAAATATTTAATTAATTATTTTTAAGAAAGAGAGAAAAATTGATAAAATTGATTAATAGCCATTTAAAATACTTCCGTAAAATTATATAAATTTAACTATATTTTATTTTTTATTTTTATCCATAATTTAAAATATAGAGATTAATAAAATATTTAATTTGAACTTATTTATACATTTTTATAAAATATCTTACCTTCAATGTATTCTGTGTATTTTTTAAATTATTTAAAAGAACTATTTTTAATTTTTCATTTATTAAATATATTTTTTATTATTTAAAAACAATTTTTTTCATAATATTTTTTTTAAATAATTATTATAAGTGACGAATAAATTAAATAAAAATATTATCGTTTGTAAAATGAGCTTTTAAATATTTAAAATCGTCCTTACTCTGCTTATTGAATTATTATATTAGTTTTCAAATATATGAATATAAGTATATTCAGAGCATATTATTTTTATATGTATTTTATATATTTTACCTAAGAGATATAAATTTAAAACTGATTGAAAGATATATACAAAATCTTAAAATATAAATTTAAATTTTCTATAATGCTTAAATCATTTACTTTTTATTTTTAAATATATAAAAGAATATTTATAATTATATATATATGATAATTTATACGTAATTTAATGAAGAATATATTATTATTATTGATCATAAATTTTTGAAAATAAAAATATTCTTGTATTTAAATTATAACAGAATCAAATTACTATTATTAAGATTTAAAGAGAAATTGGTTTAAAGAACGAGTGAAGAAATCTAAATCTCTCTAAAACTAAAATGCTCATATTGAAATCATAATTAATTTAAGTGAAAACTGAACTTAAATTCTTTAAATTTTATGCTATTTGTGCACTAATAATAAATTAATACTCAAAATATTTTATTTTACCTAATTTTTTTAAAAGTTAGTGCTATGAATGAGAGGAACTCTAATTAATAACAAAAATCAACTTAAAAAAATTAAGGCATAAGGATAAACCTTAACATTGTCTATTACAAAAAAGAGCAATCACCTTTGCTGAAATAAAATGATTTGAAAGAATCATAAATAATTTAAATTAAAACTCATTGTGTTTATTAAAAGAGATAAAAATGATAATAAAAAATTAGAAGTCTCTCTATTTTTTTTCATTTTTAGATTATTACATATTATTTAATAGATAAATACATAAATTTATACAGTTTGTATTTCTAAGAAACTTTAATATTTCCCGATCTTTGATATTTTATCAATAATAATTATATTAATATTCAAGATAAATAATTAATTAAAATATAATAATAGTTGTATAAAATAATTATAGATTTTTCTATTTAATTTTAGAGATATTTCTATTTAAAAAATTGATATAAAGGTATATAGGATCAAAATTTGAATTTTATCAATTAATTTAAAATTATTAATTCGAAAAATGCATTAATCTTGCCATAAAATTAATTGCATTTATGTTCTGTTGATTTAAATTTATTTTTATGCGCATTTTATATAAAAATGGCTTTTTTATTTAAAATTTGATGATAGTAATTTTACTATTTCACTTTTTTTATCAAATTTTCATTTTTTTTAATAATCTAAGAGAATTTCAAAATGATAAATTAATTACAAAATTGAATTTAAGGTAATGATTAATGCCAAATGATAAATAAAAATAAAAAAGTGATGTTTTACGCTAAGTTATTTACTATTAAAAATTAATATTTATAATTCAAAATGTTAATTAGTTTATAAATTATAGAATCATTTTTTACAACATAATTGATTAAACTTTTGGTATATATTATTGAAATTATTTAATAATTTTTAATATTTATTTTTTGTAATATATATTTAAAATCAATCAAATTATTGTATTAGAAATTATATAATTCAATATGCAGATGAAATAATATCTCTATGACAAATATGTCATTAGGTATACAGTGAATTAATCTATTAAAATATAAAGTCAAAATGCTTACATGTATTCTTTAACTTAAAATTATGATAAAATTTGAGTTAGCTAAATTAAAATATTAAGTTTTTAATTATTTTTGGTATAAATTATTTATAATATTTTTATTTTATGCATTAGAAAATAATTAATATTAAAGATTCTTAAATATTCATTTAATTTTAATTGTAGTTTATATATATATATAAATAAATATTAAGGAAATGAATAAAAAATAATAGATAAATTGAATAAAGATAAAAATGATATCTATAATAATTACTTCCTATTTTGAATGTAATTTAATTAATGCTTTAATTGTGTGATTTATATATTTGTGAAAATTAAATGATCTAGTTAGTCACATATTAATTTGCATTATAATACTGGAGACTTTTAATAGAGTCTTCTGTCCTATGATTTCATTGAATAGTCTAATGATTGGTTTTATGATGAATTTAACGAAGCATTTTTTAAAACGGATCCATCCTCAGCTTCTCATTCTCCACCTTGGGGTGAGAGTATGTGGCACTTAAGCAACAGCAGTTGTTTGAGTTGTAAGTTGAGCAAAGAGTCCAAATCTCTTTTTTGACTAGACCTATGGCCATAGTAAGCTTAGAAGAAGATAAACGACTCCAGATTTAGGTATTTAAAAAAAGATAATCATACTGGGTTGTTCTTGGGAGCCATATCCATGGCATTTCACTTCAAAAGTATTTTCAGCATGTTGATGAATCCAGTGTAATTCAGTTTTTTCCTTTATTTCTTGCCCTATGCACAATTAGAGTGTTAATTGCAAAAAAATTCAATATATAGTATTGCAATAAATCAACAGATATATAAATTATTTTAGAAAATTTAAGTCATTAATAAATATTATTGAGTTTGCCTAACATTTATAAGATAATTATTGGAAAAAATAACAACTTCATTTTTTATAAATATTTTTTAAATAATGCTAATTTCATTTTATTAATTTAATGTGGTCAACTTAAAGAAATTTAAATAAAATACCACAATTTTTTCAAAATATAATTATATGCATTTTAGATCATCTACAAATAATGATCGATTCTATTTATCTAAAATAGTTTAATTAAATAAAATTAGTTGTTTTTATTTTAAAAATTTAAGAATTAATTTTTTAATCTAATTTAATTTAATATAATGAATACATTAATATTATATCTATATATTATAATAATAATTTAATGATTAAGAATTGAGATAAAAATATGCAACATATTTTTCTCGATTTTAATATTTTAATGAATTATAAAATTAAATTATTAATTAAAAAATTCCTATTATTTTTTAATTATAGAAGGAATAATTCAAATATTAAGTTATAATTTGTTTTAATATTTTTACCAATAATATATTTAATAAATTAAGTATTTTATTTATTTTTAATTTAGTATATTTGTTGTGTAATGAAAGAATGAGGCAATCTCACAAAGAAGCAATTCAAAATTTTTATCAAAATCAATAATATTTTTATTATTAATATCTGATTATGAGTCTAATTAGTTGCGTTCATATATATCTTTAAAATAAAATTTTTAAGAAAATTATTTTATTTATAATAATAAAATGAATGAGGGAAATTAAAATAAAATGAACAATTAGCATGAATTATATTTTAAGAGGATAAAAACATGAATTAATAAATTAATAAACAAATTAATTGTTATTTGAAAAGTAAAAGCAACACATTTCAAAATGATTTTTGAATATTATAAGAAGTTTATAAATTGTCATTTTTAGTCTTTTAATATAAGAGATTCTCATAAAATCTCTAGAAATTCTACTTGTTAGATATTCAATTATTACTTGTTAAATATTAATCTAAATAATTACTTACATTTAAACAAGTTGTTAATTGAAAAGATACTACAAAAATTATTAATTAAATCATATTCTTAAATAGAATTATGTATTCACATATAAATAGTAGATTTTTTACATAAATCATCAACTTAGAATTAAAAAAAGAACTTCTTCATTACAATTAATGATAATGTAAATATATTTAGAATACAACGATTAGTGTAAGCTTAATATTTCAAAAAGAATATCATATTAATTCCAAAAAAATAATAATTTTCGTATCCACATAATCAACTATTTTTTTGGAATTCTTTATTTTTTATTATTCCTTTGTCTATTAAAAATCTAATCATTATTATACTAATAAATGCTTTAATAATTACTGATTAATTAATTTAATAAATAAAATTATTTTATAATTAAAATTTTAAACATTTTATTTATTAGTGGCAAACATATATTATAAGTTAAATTATGGGAAATTTAAATGTATAATCTCCTGTTTCTCTCAACATTTAATTAAGTATAAATAATAGTAGTATCATTTTATATTCAATTAATACTAAGTTAAAAGTTGCATGATAATAATAATTATTTATATTTTTTTTATTTAATATTCAAGATAATTTGTACTAGATCGGTATTATATATGAAAATGTTTGTTAAATTTAATTAAATAATTAAGTTATATACTAACATTAAAGATTAAAGTATATTAGTACAATACTAAAATAAAAAATAGAATTCTTATTAAATAAAAAATTGAAAATAACTATTGGATTGGTTGCTTTCCATCACTAATTGATATTGAGGAGAAGAAAGAAGGAATTGAAATAAAAATAAATATTCTCTAGAGATAATTCAATAAAAATTAAATAAATTTATTTGATATATATATATATATATATTTGCAATTTAATTAATAATAAAATAAATATAATTATTTGATTATTGCAAAGTAAAATCCTTTACTCATGATTTATTTATATAATCATTAATTTTTTAACCAGTTGAAAATGGTTGTTTTTTTAATGACATTTATATTATTATTTTATATGCATTTCACTAATGTTAAATTAGTGAAATGCATCTCATTAATTTTCCATTAGTGAAATTCATATAAATCAATATATATTTTAATATAATATAGCTCAGTGATATTTAAAGCAATAATGGCATATATATTAATGCTTAATGTCCTTAAATTTGACACATTCAAAACTTTAAATTATAAATTAAAACATTTTAATATTGTTATGATATTAGCTTTTGATAAGACATAATATTTCATAAAAGTCCATATAGACTTATATAAAATCTATAAAGAAATTTAGAACAATGTTCTTTAAAAAATAATGATTCAAAAACCCTTCTGATAATCACTCTTTGTGGATAAGAAATTATTATATATAGTAATTAGAGATTCAAATGAGTCTTTTTAATATTTAGTATAATTCTATTTAGACTTATAACTAATTTCAAATACAATAGTAAGATTCCTGAATCTTCAATAAAAAAATGAATTAAAATAAGTTTATCTAAATTTATATTGATTAATATTTTTAAGTATATATTTTAACTATTATAAATAAATAAAATATATAAGCTTTATTTATATAATATTATACTATACTTAAATAGTGCCATTAAAGTGCCCTTTATTATAAATGCATCATTCTTTTTCGAAGTTCTCAACTTTTTTGAAAAATAATCGGGGTTTGTAGAAACTTGACTAGTTGAAAATTTATATCTATGATCAATGAATTTTGTAATCGATATCAAAATCGATGAATATTATTTGACAATATTATAAAAATATAATTATGTATAAAATTATTTTTTTTTCTTTAAGTGTTTGAATGAAACCGACTCTGATTAATTTAATAAAATTTTTTTAATGAGTCTATAAATGATGTTCTAAGAATCTTTACAAGTACATTTTGTGTTTTTATAGAAATTCTTTCTTTTTATGATTTAAATTTGATATTCATCACTGAACAGCTATAATGAATAATAATAATTATAAAATGAATTGAAATTTTGGCTATAAAATAAAAAACAGGGAAAAAGAGGCTATCATAAAATAAAATCTAGTTAGTAATTATTTATGCTTTTAATAAATCTAAGAAATTATATCTCTTGCAAAAGTTATTTAATTTTATTGGATACTATATTATTTTGTTATTCTGAATTCTATTTAATTAACTACATAATTTAATAAAACTTTCATACATAAATTTTTGCTATGCTTTTAATTTAATTCACCTAACGTAAAACTTTAATAATTTTTAATTCATAATTTGTTCAATCACATTTAATTAAAATTTCGAATGATTGTTTATAAGAAATACTCGAAAATTCTTATTACCATAAATATTGTGAGGATTAAATTAAAACAGCTATTATGAAGTTTATTCAGGCCAATCAGAACTTGTTTTTTTATTGATAATTATTTATTGTAAAAAAATTAAGAAACTCTCGTTTGTGATTTTATAGATTTAAGAATGCCTAAAAGCAACGCTTAAAATATTTTATATTTTATCTAACCTTAGTAGTAAAATTGTAATAAATCAAGTCGAGAAAATTGCAATAGAGTTCTTAATTAGAATATATATTGAAATTATATTAATTTAAATAAAATAATTTAATATTAACTAATTGATTAATCTATTTGAATTAGTTATATGTCATCAGCAATAGTATGCCACTAACTTTTAATTCTAATTTAGAATTCAATTTCATTGATCGATAATAACTTAAAAATCCTCTATTTTAGTTTTTATGATATCTACAATTATAATTGATAATCAATCTATACTAATCAATATTATAGATTTATTTTTGCCTTATTCGTATTTTTAGGTACATCTATAATTTCGTTGCATTTAAGTTTGTATTTTAACTTTCCTGATTTTATTGAATCGTTCGTTCTTGTTTAAATATTTTTTAGATTATTAAATATTTCTCTGTTTTTTTAATTTAATTTTTTTACAAAAAATTATAATTTATTATAAAGCTTTTTCGCCAAAATACTTTTCCAACTATTTTTTGGTCAACTTTACTTTTACTAATTATACTTTTGGTAAATATAAAGATATTAATAAAATACATTAAAATAGGTAAAAAGAACAATACTTAATACATTTTTAAAAATCTATAATTGTAACTGTGACTTAATTTGATAATTTGTAATTTAAGTTTAATTTTTATTACTTAAAATAAAATAAAATACGTGCATTATATTATTTAGTAAACACACTTGTCATATAATTGAGCAAATATATTCTTTGCTTGTAATATGAAATGCTCCCTATATATGAATTTGAAGAATTCTCTGATTTTCAAAGAAATCCCATTCAGCAGCTCCTCTCCAGCTTCTCCACTAATTTAACCAATAATAATTACTTAGGTCTCTGGATTTACCAAGAATCGCCTTAGGGAAATCAATAACTACGACTTATAGATTGACGAAGCTAGGTAATGGTATTCTGATAAACTGCTTCGTAATTGAGAGTGCCAGATCTGGAAACTATATCAATGCATCCCGGAGTGTAAATAATATTTCCAGATTCTTGGGTATTTTAGTCCAATAAGTCTTGTCTTGTTTTATGACTTAATGATGGACTTTACTTTTATATATCAAGTGCAAGAATATTCTCAGTAAAGGCAACAATAAAGTTGATTAAGCATTTTGACCTCAAGAATAGTGTATAATTTCAAAGTAGTTGGCACATTATTAATAACTGAAGTTTCATATTCAGTTCATTTCTCAGCCTAAGCCACATTACCTTAAACTTGGAGGCCCAAGTGCTGAGAGCTTGCTCTTTGTGATTTACACCATCTTCCATGTTGGATCATCAGGCAAGTGCTTATTGAATGTGGAAAATACCTGAATACAACTCACATCTTATCAGATAATCTTCATTTGCATATAAATAACTTTAAGCCTGTTGTCATTTGCATTTAGAGTTCTCTAGGTGAAGTCTAAAATCTGAGATTGATTATTCTCAGTAAGTGCATATTTTTTTCACTAGTATGCTTTGGATAGCATATTTATTTTATATATTAATTAACTTATAAACAATCTCGATCATAATAATTGCAAACTATCAAATTACAGGCAGTTTCAAATAAATTTATTTTCAAACTGTATTAAGTATTGTTCTTTTACCTATTTTAATGTATTTTATTAATATTTAAAGGATAAAACAAATAATTAAAAACAAAAGAACATTTTTTTATTTGAAAAAGAGTCAAAAGTAATCAGACAAAAATCACTTTTAAATATTATTAGGATATTTGATTAAAATTTAATCAGTAAAATAATTAAATTATTAAGTTTACTTATTATGCTATAAAATCGTGATAATTTTACTATAAATTTTACTCCTGGAATTTCAATTTGTTATATTTAAATTATTATATTGACTAATTAAATTATTTTACTTAGGCATCTCTTACATAGAAGCTCATAAAGATCTCTTCTAAAATTAAAAATTATTATCCTTATTAATTATTAATAAGATAAAAACAAATATTATCTAAAATAATTATAATAAGAATAATATTATGATTATCATTGTTTATTGTAATTATTATAAATTTTATTATGAAAATTTTAAAATTTGTCTGATTTTTTCTTTTTAATATTAATTATGTTTATTATTTAAGATCAATAATTTATTTATTTTATTTATCTTATCAAATTTTATAAATATTATAGAAAATATTACTTCTAAATCCTAATTTGTCATCTATAGTTAATTATTATTTTTTCTATTTCTTCCCCAAGCAGCTTCTGTGAAATTGTGAGAGAAAAAATAATTATTATTTTTTCAAGAGTCTAATAAAAAAAATTTATTAAATTTATTTATTTAATCTATAAATAAATTAGTTATTAATATATTATTTTCATTATTAAATTATTATATGAAATACTATCAATAAAATATATTATTATTTATTACTATAATAACTATATTTATAATATATTATTATAATAAAATAAAAACTAGATTAAGGAAGACAGAGGAGTTTGATGCCCACAAAGACAGTGTGATTTTATGAATAATAATCATAATAATTCAGAAAACAAAAATTAGGTAATAAATTTTCTTTATTGTTTAAACTTTTATTATTTAAAAAATTAAAAAGTACAAATATTAATATAATTATAAATAATTAATAAGTTGAATGAATTATATAATAAAATAACATGAATGAATTTGATATTCTATTTATCTTAAGAGATTAAAACAATACTTAGTTTTAGTGAGAGTAACCAAGAGTAGTCAGATTTTCTCCAAAAAGTTTCGGAGAGAGCGATTTAAATGCCATCTTATAAACTACTTGAGTCAGTATTATTTTATTATCCTCTTGCATTTAGGCTTCTTTAAAAAGACTGCTTCTTGGTAAATGAAAAAAGGACAGTTTTATTTTAGACTTTAACAGCAATATTACAAAAATAATTGAAATAGAAGTTTTAACATCTACTCATTGAGTTCAATTCCAGTTAAACTTTTTGAACACCTTTTGTAGCAACACCAGCTAAGGCTAGTCTCTATTGACATTACGATGAATTTCAACAATTCTATTTGGAATTAGTCCAATTCTATATTTATTCAGAAAATTGTTCTATATTGGCATTTTGCTTTGGATCCACAAATTATAGTTCTAGACAATCAAAAAGGCACCCCAAAATTTCATTTAGATTTATCGATAACTCTATTTAAATTTTTTGAATCCTGAACCTCACTGAAGTGATACTTAGTGATTGTAAGCTTTATACAGCAGTAAGAAAAAATGTATTAGTCATGCCAACCAATAATTAGTTAATTATTATCCACGATAAGTTAGGATATTACACATAAGAAAAAATATTCTCACAAGTGATGGAATTATTAGAATTTTTCCTCCTTAAGTTTATAATAAAAACAAGATTTTTACTAACTCAGCTTGAGTATCATATTATAGATCATGATAAGATCTAATGATTTAAGGGATCAAGTATAATCAAAACCCCAAAACCCTTTCAGTAGTTTGATTGAGTTTTTGATTGATAAAAGTAGACTATTAGTGCATACTTTATTAGTG
>ARYC01018713.1:0-41585 GCA_000711775.1 Oxytricha trifallax
AAAGAGTCAAAAGTAATCAGACAAAAATCACTTTTAAATATTATTAGGATATTTGATTAAAATTTAATCAGTAAAATAATTAAATTATTAAGTTTACTTATTATGCTATAAAATCGTGATAATTTTACTATAAATTTTACTCCTGGAATTTCAATTTGTTATATTTAAATTATTATATTGACTAATTAAATTATTTTACTTAGGCATCTCTTACATAGAAGCTCATAAAGATCTCTTCTAAAATTAAAAATTATTATCCTTATTAATTATTAATAAGATAAAAACAAATATTATCTAAAATAATTATAATAAGAATAATATTATGATTATCATTGTTTATTGTAATTATTATAAATTTTATTATGAAAATTTTAAAATTTGTCTGATTTTTTCTTTTTAATATTAATTATGTTTATTATTTAAGATCAATAATTTATTTATTTTATTTATCTTATCAAATTTTATAAATATTATAGAAAATATTACTTCTAAATCCTAATTTGTCATCTATAGTTAATTATTATTTTTTCTATTTCTTCCCCAAGCAGCTTCTGTGAAATTGTGAGAGAAAAAATAATTATTATTTTTTCAAGAGTCTAATAAAAAAAATTTATTAAATTTATTTATTTAATCTATAAATAAATTAGTTATTAATATATTATTTTCATTATTAAATTATTATATGAAATACTATCAATAAAATATATTATTATTTATTACTATAATAACTATATTTATAATATATTATTATAATAAAATAAAAACTAGATTAAGGAAGACAGAGGAGTTTGATGCCCACAAAGACAGTGTGATTTTATGAATAATAATCATAATAATTCAGAAAACAAAAATTAGGTAATAAATTTTCTTTATTGTTTAAACTTTTATTATTTAAAAAATTAAAAAGTACAAATATTAATATAATTATAAATAATTAATAAGTTGAATGAATTATATAATAAAATAACATGAATGAATTTGATATTCTATTTATCTTAAGAGATTAAAACAATACTTAGTTTTAGTGAGAGTAACCAAGAGTAGTCAGATTTTCTCCAAAAAGTTTCGGAGAGAGCGATTTAAATGCCATCTTATAAACTACTTGAGTCAGTATTATTTTATTATCCTCTTGCATTTAGGCTTCTTTAAAAAGACTGCTTCTTGGTAAATGAAAAAAGGACAGTTTTATTTTAGACTTTAACAGCAATATTACAAAAATAATTGAAATAGAAGTTTTAACATCTACTCATTGAGTTCAATTCCAGTTAAACTTTTTGAACACCTTTTGTAGCAACACCAGCTAAGGCTAGTCTCTATTGACATTACGATGAATTTCAACAATTCTATTTGGAATTAGTCCAATTCTATATTTATTCAGAAAATTGTTCTATATTGGCATTTTGCTTTGGATCCACAAATTATAGTTCTAGACAATCAAAAAGGCACCCCAAAATTTCATTTAGATTTATCGATAACTCTATTTAAATTTTTTGAATCCTGAACCTCACTGAAGTGATACTTAGTGATTGTAAGCTTTATACAGCAGTAAGAAAAAATGTATTAGTCATGCCAACCAATAATTAGTTAATTATTATCCACGATAAGTTAGGATATTACACATAAGAAAAAATATTCTCACAAGTGATGGAATTATTAGAATTTTTCCTCCTTAAGTTTATAATAAAAACAAGATTTTTACTAACTCAGCTTGAGTATCATATTATAGATCATGATAAGATCTAATGATTTAAGGGATCAAGTATAATCAAAACCCCAAAACCCTTTCAGTAGTTTGATTGAGTTTTTGATTGATAAAAGTAGACTATTAGTGCATACTTTATTAGGGTTTTAATAGGGTTTATGTAGGGGTTTAATGTTTAAATGTTAGTAATTTAAGTGAGTATATGCGAGGTTTGGGGTCAGTTTATGGCATTGAGTATATAGATTTATTGTTTAAGTTGCGTTATGGGTGCGATGATTATAGTGATCAACTAAAACCTATCCTTAATTACACATCTATAGCAAGACTGCTCCATAAATCTCCTGCAACTGTGAGGTCTCACTGTTTATTAGCATTGAATTTAAAGAAATAGCAACTTAATTCTAAGCCTAAAAGACCTCTTAAATTTTAGCAGCATCATATCGATTATCTTAATTAATGATAAGACTCTTTAATACTGGGTTCACTTCTCTCTGTCCTAGAGAGCTGTGATGTTTCATCGCCAATTTCCTGAGCTTCATATCTCTGCTTAATCGTTAGCTAACATATATAAAAAGAACGGAATATCTTACAAGACAGTCAATCGCATTAAGAGAGTGATTGATTTTAATGTTCCATTTTATAAGGATAATTTAAAATATATATTCGATTAAATGCAGAGGGCTATTACTAATATCATTAAGTTCATACACGCTGATGAGGCAGTATTCACGTTTAATACCTTCATATCAAGGTCTTGGTATAAAAGATATAGCAATATTGAATTATATGACTAAAAGGTCAAGGTGTAAACTCATGCTATTCTCGGTGGAATAAGTGAAGATAGTGGCCTCGAGACTTATGTTATCCACCCTCGCACAATAAAGACCGAATAATACATAAAGTTCTTTTAATTACTCAGAGATAAGTACGCCGACTAAGAGATTATTCTGTTTGTAGATAACTTATCTGTCCATAAAACTAAAGACACAAGGAAGGAATATGAACGCCTAAATATAACACCTTTATTTAATGTTCCCTACAGTCCTCAGTTCAATGGAATTGAATTATATTGGGGGTTATTGAAAGTCCACTACAAGAAACTCCTACTCTATCACTTGATGCATGACTTGAAGATAGATACAGTCGATTTTATTAAGAGTGCTGCTAAGAGACTCAGCGATGAGAAAGCTAAAGTATGCGCAAGAGAAGGGAGATTTTGTGTATATAAATAAGTTTTAGATTTAAACGAATGAATAAGTTCACATATTAAATTTGCCTGTAAAAGGATTTGGCTTCTCTTTCTTTTCTTCCTCTTAAGGCTTGCTTGGGCCTATGTTTCTTCTCTTAGTGACAGCTCCCGCATCTATGTTCATCTCTTCTGGCTTTTATAAATCTTAGAAGAGTCTCTTACTCAATTCATGTTTTACTTGAGACTTTCTCTCTCTGTTTAATTTGCTGCACTCTTTCATCAAGTATATCAGTACCAGGTTTCTCTATAAAGTTAGAAGGCTAAGCTTACTTGAGATGAAAGGATGCTTTTGAAGTTCCTAGAGCCAGGTCTCGCTGATTTTAATACCTTGCTTCTCTTTTTCTTCAGGAGAGATGCTGTAGCGTTTCTTATGAGCTTCTTAAATAACTTCATTTAAGTACTCAGGTTTCAGAGTTCCAAGGACACCAAAGAAGAAGTTTCTCTCTGGCAGCTTATTAGAGAGTTGCAACTTTGAAGGAAGGTAGAGAGCAACATCTGGATCACTCATAGCATCATCATAGAGGTTTGTTACTGAAATTTCAGGGTAGTTAAGTATCTCTATCATCCTAATTTCATTAGACTTAAAAGCTTTTTTCTCTTCACTCAGTAAGGCTTTTAAGAATGAGATTTAGTTCCCTCCTAAGTTGGCAAGAACAATCCAACTATAATGGATTTATAAAACTTACTTAAGAACTTACCTTGCTATAGCAAATATCTATAAAGGTCCTCTTTACTTCGAAATTTTCCTATCAAATCTTGAGATTAAATTCTCTTCATTGCATCATTCATAGACTCCATCTGCTTCCTCTTTCTAGAAATGTTAATGAAAGTTAAAATTATGGATATCCATTCTAAGTTTATTAAAATCTTACTACTAAATAGGGAGGACCTACTGGAGGTCAACCTTGAAAAGATATACGGAGAAGCATTTGAAAAACTTGCTCCAAGTTTCACAGATTGATTTCCATTTTTATCATTCTATCTCCATTAAATTGCTCCTAATAATGTTTAATTATTTTAGGAGGTCCTTTAAATTAAGTTTAAACTTTATTAGGAGTTAAATTTTATGGTTAAAACTTAATTAGGAGCATATTAAAATTAAAAAATGTTTAATAACTTTACCTCCAAATTAAGTTCAAACTTGATTTGGGGGACCTCATAGAGAAACAAAACTTCATTAGGAGTATTTTAATTTACTAAAAAGAATAAAATTTTCATAAAATATGTCAACTTACAGTCTTTTATGGTTGTTTAATTTTTTAACCTCTCAGCCGAAAATCTACCAGAGTGTCTTATACTCGACTATTAAAGTTTATCAAGGTATATTTTATCATTATTATAATAAAATATATCAGCAAACTAAAATGAGCGCTAACCTTCTGAGAAGAGCGGCATTACTTGGGTAAAATCAATCAAAATTATCAATCCAGCAACCAAAAAAAGTAGAGACCAGAGACGCTTGTACTCAGTGGGAGCCTACTTATGACAACTTTGACCAGTCTAGCTTTGAAATTAAAATATAAGTTAAGCAAGATGTTATAAAAGAAGCTGTGCAAATTGAGGAGGAGGTTAAACAACCCGCCATAGAGCATTAATAAATTCCAGCAAAAGTTGACTATTAATGCAAAGAATGCAATAAAGTTTTCCCTTACAAGTCGACTTATAAAAGACACTTGAGAGATATACACAACGATATGCCAAGGTTATATCTCAAGCATTAAAAGAAAGATGAGTATGTCTGTGAGTTCTGTGAGAAGCCATATTCTAATACTAGAGACCTCAAAGTGCACTTAAAGAAAAAGCACAATTAAACTTTGTCTATATTCATGAACCTACAGGGAATAAATTCCTCTAAAAGAGAAGATCAAGAAACCCAGTGGAGTCTCTTAGAGTTGAAGTCTAGAAGTAAGTCAAAATGAAGAAAGCAGCCAAAAACTTTCCAGTCTCTGAGATCAATAAAATAATGGTTAAATTGAAGCAATGAAGATTCCTATATTAAAAATTATTGACTTAGATTCTTGCCTAGAAAGCTACCTTACTCTTGAAGATAAATTGAGAAGAGAGTAATTACTGATGACTAATATGCTTACAAGATATATCCTTTCAATTACTTCCTTGCTGATGAAAAGTTCCAAATGGAATTTGCTAATGAATATTATGCTCTTTAAAAGGCAAAGTTAAATGAGTATAGGCATATCATATAGCTTGATGCTATTTTACTTGGTAAAGATCATGTAGCCTTCAGGCGTCCTTTACTTGAAATGACTTACAGAGAATTCTTATCTGACAATAGATGTCAGAGATAAATTGGCTAGATAGTATAGCAGATAGTTGAGGGGATTGAAGAGCTTCACAAGCTTGGTTATGTTCATAGAGACTTAAAGCCAGAGAACATCATGATAAACTTTCAGCCTCTTAGAGTTTTTATTATTGACTTCAACAGAGCTCAAAGAGTGCAAGCCTCTGCATAAGGAAATGTATACGGCACTCCTGGATATTTCCCGAGAGAGAGGATTGGAGAGATGGAGACACTTAATGGGATATCTGGGCTCTAGCAGTAATAATAAAGAGAGTGACATGCCAAGAAACAATTACTTTAGCTGCAGGGGTGAGAAAGATTATAAGCAGAGAATCAAACAAGATCTCGATAAAAATAAAATAAATGGAGGTCTCAGAGAACTTGCATACTCAACTATTATCAAGCCAAGCTAAGAGAATTAACAAACAATAGAAACAATCAAACATCAACTAAGAAAGATAAAATTCAGAGAACTGCCACATGACTCTAAGCTTATATTTGTGTGAAATATTTAAAAAACACACATGTTATACTAACTTAAATTACTAATATTTAAACATTAAACCCCTACATAAACCCTATTAAAACCCTAATAAAGTATGCACTAATAGTCTACTTTTATCAATCAAAAACTCAATCAAACTACTGAAAGGGTTTTGGGGTTTTGAATGATAAAAAAAATTGTTAATTTTTTTAATCGTCTATCTCATAATCAAAAATAGATAAGTCTACTTCAAATCTAAGAACGATAAATTCAGAATTATTAAAACAAAGATATATTAGATTATTGAGTGGTTAATCATTTTATAGCTTCTAAATTCATTATTACTTTTTCTTTATTTTTTTAATTATCAATATTATCGATATATGTAATTAAAATTCTTGCTTGATTAAATAAAATATCGCAACTCTTAAAAATAAAAATAAAATTGATATAATTCCTTTTTTTATAAAATTCTAGAGAAACGATAATTACGGAATTATTAAGTTCATTAATGATCTTAGATAAATTTCTAAATAAGTTCTGGGTGCTAAGATCTTATGGAAAAGGGTGGTCTTTCGATTATTTCGTTATACTGTTTACAAAAAATATCATGATTCAATATTTAATTACAAACTTAATTTAACTTTCTTAGGATATAAATAGCTTAAAATGCATTACTTTGTTGATTAATGGAATGTCATATAAAAGAAATATTCATTAATAAAATAAACTGCAAAAAAATATGTTCAGATTTAATACTTTTATATCCAGAAACTTAGTATATAAATATAAATTTACTATAGTAAAAATACGTTAGAATCTGAAAAATTAATTAAATAAAATTTAATAAAATTCAGATTTTTGGGAATTAAAATCGCCCAAATTTGAGCAATTTTGCCTGATTTAATTGAGCATTTATATTAGCCGGACAGATAGAACAACTTCATCGTACCTGAATCTAAATAATTAGATTTCTTTCATGTGATAGTATAACTAATAAATTAAAATTTTTTTGATTTAAAAGTTTTAATTATCTCGATTTCGTGATGCTATTATTGCAAATATTAAAGACTAGAAAATTTTTATTTTCTTATGAATGAGACAAAATCGTAATTGTATGTTAATTTATGAGATGAATATAAAAAAAATATAAATTTGATTATAATACCAACCTCAAATGTATTCCTATAATTTAAAACGATATTTTATTCGATAAATATTTAAAGTGAATATATAATAAAATTTATTATTGAATAATACAAATTTTTATTAATTTTTTATAAATATATACATAATTATAATTAAATTAAAATAATATTTTGGAAGTTTTTAATTAGAACTATTAAAAAAGACTAAGTTCCAATTAATATAAAATAAAAAATCTTTTTATTGACTTTAATTTTTAATTTTATTCCAGAATTTGATTTTATATTTATTATATTAAGTAAATATTTGTGTTAATGATATAATTATTTGACTTTAATATATTATTATATCATTAGCATAATAAATTAAAAATTAATTTGATAAAATAACTAGTTTATAACTGTTTAGAATTGGTACAATTATAGAAAAGAAGAATATCTTATTTAAAATCTACAAATATTGTTCAAAATCTACTTTCATAATATAAAGACAAGATTAAAAATTTTGATAATTATTTTATATTTAATTGACTTTGTCCGTGATATTGTAGCTTTATTTAAAATCAAAAGTAAATATATGAAATCATGATAATCGAGTTATTTAAATTTATTTATTGAAAAATATTTTTAATAAAATTATTTATAAAAAATTAAATAATTGAAAGTATGAATTTTTCTTTTATAATATTCATATTATATGAATTTCTTTGACAGTGATTTTATGCTCATAATTAAAAAAAATATAATTAAAATTCTTATATACTTAAATAATTATAAAAATTTATACAATTAATAAAAAATAAACTTATAAATATATTTAATAAAAAATTTAATGAAAAAATTTAATGACTTCTAAAATAATAATTAGAAATATATTAAAACTTAAATATATCAATTAAAGTAATAAAATTTATAATAATATAGTATTAAATTTTTATCAATTATTAATGTAATATAAATAATAAAAATTTATTTAAATTTATTGATAAATTTTTTAAATATTTTAACTATTTAGATGTTTTCTTGATAATCTTTTTAGCATTTATTGTTTATTATAATTAACTTAAATAATAGATTAAATATAATATGACATCAGTTAATGTTTAAGTGCTGAGGAAATATTGGCAATATTTATTAAAAATACTTTTACACAATTAGAATAAAAATAATATAGATTATATTTAATATCTAATACGAATCTATTATAAAAAGCAATTAATCTTAATAAGAAAATAAAATAAATTAATGAATTAAAATTTATTAATACAAAAAATTTTCAACAAGAAAGTGAGATTAATTCAAATAAAATGACAATAATATTTTGAATATTAAATGTTGCTAAGATTATTGGAAATTATCTAGACTTTCTTGTTGATCCATAATTTTTTCTAATAATTAATTTTCCTATTTTAATTGGCATAGATTTATTAATTATATATTGCATTAATTGTGTTTGATAAATTTGGCAGGAAAATTAATTAGTATATTCCAAAATTATGATTGATTTTTTTCATGACATTCAAAGATACTTAGGATAAAAGATTGTAATCCAATAAAAATTCTAACAGTAATTAAAATTTCATCTTTCTAATAAATAATCAAGAAATTAATATCACGAATTATTGTGAAATGCTTCTATTTGCTAAAAATATAATATAAATATTCATGTATTTATTTAAATCCATTTAAATAGGACAGCAATATTTATGAAAAAAATAAGGAAGTATTTAAAAGTAAAAGGAAACCTTGAAAAATATTATATAAATTTTTATTTTGATCCATTATTATTGCAGAAATACATTTGAATTTGGAAAATTAAATTTAAAATTTATTTATTATAAATCAAAATCGTGGCAGTTAAAGTTGTCCAATTTAAACGATCTTGGGCCATTCGATAGAGAATTCAAAATTAGCTGGACTTTACTATTGGCGGTACTATTTTATCGCATCCCTGGAGCGAGATAACTTGACTTTAATGTGAGGGTATAATTTAATGAATTTAGAGGTGTTTAATTAAAGTCAAGTTATCTCGCTCCAGGGATGCGATAAAATAGTACCGCCAATAGTAAAGTCCAGCTAATTTTGAATTCTCTATCGAATGAGCCCAAGATCGTTTAAATTGGCCAACTTTAACTGCCACGATTTTGATTTATAATAAATAAATTTAAATTTAATTTTCCAAATTCAAATGTATTTCTACAATAATATTTACTTTTTATAAACAATTATATATTAAAATTATTTGATTTGATTTTGATAACATACCACATCAAATTCATAAGATTAATTACCTTCTTTTATTTTGAAGCCAAATTAAGAAAAATTTATGAAAAAATGCTAATCATATCATGTATCTTAGTTAAACAAGCAGGAAAAGAGTAAATTAAGATAGATTCTCAAGCAACTATTTGCCTCATTTTCCAATTAAAAGTATAAATTATTAGTGAGTACGGTGATTGTTATATTTTTTTTATAAATTATAAATAAATAAGAAAAGTAAATAAAAATTTCATTTATTTTTTTTTCCTTTAATTTAGGGTTTAAAGGGTTCAATCTCATGCATAAAGTTTTGTTATAAATCTTTCGGTATTCTCATCTAGTACCTACTCTTTAATCACTGTTTAATTAGATTTAATCTCTTATAATATGTTTAAATTAAATTTTAGATATAAATTAATATTTCTTAATTCTAATAGTAGAGATTTTAACTACCACTTAAAAAAATTTTAAAATTTAAGAGGATACATATTTATAAATTCATATTTACGACAATGTAATTTCTTAAAACATTAGAAATAATTCACTTTTCAACAAGTAGATAGCAAATTCTTCAAACATGAGAAATAAGTAACCATATAAATAAAAGAACAATACTATAAACATAGAATTATAATGAGAGAGATTCTCACTCTCAAAACGAGAACCTAAAAAAAAAGTTTATTTTAAGTTTTTAATCAATAAAAATTAATGAATTATGATAATTTTATACTTCACTTTATTTCTATAACTTTATATTAAACCCTTTTTCTTCAACTATTTTATTTATAGTGTTTTAAAGAAATAATAATATATCTACTAATCTTATTATAACATTATAGGAGAAAAACAAAATCTGGGCATTGAATTTTAATTCAATTAGTTATTTATTAAAACTATTACAGTTAGTAATCATTAAGTTAATAAATAAAATACTATTTAAAATCTATATTTAATTTAGTTTTACGATTTTTTAGTAATTTTTAATTTAGTAAAAATCATAAGCTCCCCAAAAATAGTATTAAAATATTATTATAAATTGAGAAAAAAATGAGATAAATTCATTCTTTAATATATATTAAAAACGGTGATCTTAGTATAAGTTCTCATTTTAAACGTATAATTATTTTGCAAAGAATTTTATGCATTTTACAAAGGCTCATCCTAACATAACTAATAAAATAATTAATTATAATTTAATTTCTAAAGATCTAATGCATTTAAATAATTAAAGTTGAGTATGAAAAAATCTTAAAATTTAGATATATAAAGTCTTTATAGACCCCCCCATATATCTGCAATCCGAATCATTGAATTTTTTCGCGATATTTTTCAGAAATCATGACAAAATAATCTTCAATTTTTTCAAGAAATTATTATTATTATAATTAAATCTCAAAATATATTCCGATTTTACGCAAAGTAGATGTTTATGTAATTTAACAATTAATATGCCAAATAATATGAAATAAATATTATTAAGATATATTGAAATAATAGAAATAGCAAATTACTTCAGAAATAACTAATATTTAAATAAATAAATTATAAGGTATTATATTGTAAGTCTTTCAAGCAATAATATACGAAAAGCAGCAGTTATAAATTATTTAATACATTATATATGCTGATAATATGTCATTTTTATTATATCATGGTATAAAATAAAACTCTTATCGTTTTATCAAAATATTATTTAATTTATTTTATTTTTATTCATAATCTATATTAATATTCACTGTAGCTTCAATAGATATATGTTAATTTGCTAATAATTATAAGTTTATTACATTACTATATTTAAATGATTTAATTAGAAATTACCATCTCAGAACGTTTTCGGGTTAATTAAAATAAAGCTATGATAAGATATCAACATAAAAACTTGTTTTAAATTGAAATAATGTTCTCCACATAAATAATTATTCACCATAAATTAACTTTAATAAATAAAAATTTGTAATTAATTTAAAATATGGGGCAATCGTATAAATTACTTATATAGAAACAGTCTTGATAAAATTCTGAATATTTATGAAATAATGTATGATGTCTTTGAGAATTAGTGAATTTTAAATTTTACTCTTATTAATTAATAAAATGCTCTAGTTAACTCTTCTAGAAAATGAAGGAAATATAGTTTAATTTTTAATAAAGCATATTCTTAAAATAATTATATGTTATTAAATAGGAATCGTAGAGATTTTTTAATTTTCCATAGTTTTGGATAATTGTTCTCTAAATTTTATAATCTATAGTATATTATTTAATTTGAATTATCTGTTTTTTATACTTTTCTTTTGAAAATACTTTGGAAAAATAATTTATTTTTAAGATTTTAAATACTCTCTAAAATTTATAAGATTAAATAAAATGACATAATGTCATACTAATTTAAAATTTGTCACGAATTTCTTTTATAAACAAACTGTATATTTAATTAAATCAACTGAACCCATTGAACTTTAAAATTAATATTATAAGCATTTTTTAGTACCGAAATTAAATTATAAAGATAAAAATTTATAATTATAAATTTTATGATTATAGTGATAAAATAATCTTTAAGAAGATTGACTTATTTGCTAAAAATTTATTTGGAATTGATAGGATTGAGTAAAATAATATGCTAAAAAGAAATTAACTTAATTAGTAGTAATTCAGTAAACTTCATGTATCACTTGTTTTTTGTCAGATCTAGATAATATTAAATAGACCTCGTGAGTTTGAGATTCATTATTTAATGAAAAATACTTATTAAGCTTGATCAGCCGAAAATAACACATTAATTTTTTAGAGGATTAATTCTTCTTTTATACTTAACAATATTAATTGTAATGTATACAATTAAAAATGTGTGCTAAATATTTTTTTTACTTTATTTTATTTTAGTATTAATAATACTTTCTAACATAAATTACTGTTTTAGTATTACTAAACCATACTGTTGTAATTCACAATTATCTACAATTATGGTAAATTATTACTGATAACTATTTTTAATACTGGAATTTTCTAAACAATCTTTAGTCATCAAAAATATTATATATAATTTTTATTTTAATCTCAATAATATAATTGTCTATAAAATCATATCTAAATTAAATATATACAAATTTATTGTCTTTTAATGAAATTATGTACGATGTATAATATTATTTCTTTTGTTTATATTTGTTAAATTAACTGTTGTTATAATTTATCATATTATTATACATGATTTGTTTTTTTTTTATTTTTAGTTATGTTTGAGAAAAAATATCTAATTTATTTATCAGATATTATTTCACTTCAAAAATTTATCCGATTTATTTTTAAGATTTTTTGTCTGATTTCCAAAAAAAATTCAATTATTCGGATTGCAGATATTTTTATGGGTCTGTCTCTATGTTTATAAATCTTATTTTATGGCATTTTTATAAATATAATAAATCAAATAAAATTAAATGTTTTTTATATAGTTATTTTTTTTTAAAATCCTTTTATTAGATATAGTTAATTAAAGCATTAATTGAAATTTAAAGTATTTATTTTATATATTCATTCTTTTACTTGTAATTTATAATTCACTATATTAATAAAGAATTTATGTAAATTTATTATTCAATGAATATAATTAAAAACTATAATATCTAGTTAATTATTCAAATATTAAACATAATAAATTAATAATTGATACTTTATATAGGAGTTCAAATTAAAATTTATTTTATATTTGATAGAATAGAATATTACAAAATATTTTATAAATTATTTAATTGAAATTTAATATCATTTAATACTTAATGATAGTGCGGTATAAATGACTAAAAAATCAATAAAATTATGAATTATTTTTATAAAAATATATCTTATGAACTCTATTTTATAATTTAAATAAAAATTATAATATAAAAATATTTTCAATTAAAAAATTTATACAAGGTTTAGCATATTTGACCAATTAAGATATTGGTAATTGTCAAAATGACAAACTCAGTGCATTTATTAAAAAATTTGTATCTATCTTTTAATAAGAAAATAAATTTTTTTGAACATAAAAATTTGATAATTTATTACAATTTTAATTATATTATTTTTTAGAGTAAAGTATCATTTATTTTATAATAAATTACCTTGTTTTTTATTTATACTTAGAAATTTTTAAAATAAGATATATGTACAAGTTATTGATTTTGATCAATTTTGATTATATTGGTACTTTTGAGATTGGGAAATGCACATCCTTTTATAATTGATTCTATATCCAATTTTACAATTTATCATATATCTGGACATTTAAATGTATTATTTTAAAATCGTTGATATTTTCATTGATTTAGAAGTTTAATTATTAATAATAGTAGAATATGATATAATAATTATATGAAAATTACTATTTACCTTCTGATATTTTAATGGATAATCAGGAATGAAATAGAAAATAACTTTTTAGTGAATATTTAGAGTTGAATAATAATGATTTGTTAAAATAACTTATTGCCATAATATGTTTATTGTGACTGCTTATTAATAACAACTTTTTCAAGCTACTAAAGAATTTATTTGCTTTAATTATTATTTCATTTAATAATGTAATAATTTCATATAAAGTTAATAATTTTGTAAATAATTTTCAATATAAATTTGTTTAATAATTTCAATATTATTTTAAATTTGTACGCGGCTTTGGGAAAGATTAAATATTTTATTATAAACATTACAAGGCATACAGATTCTTAGAATTTTCAAGCTTCTTGGAAATTTCATTATAAAATTCTAATTATTAAACATAATTCTTTATTTTATAATTTAAGTATATTTATTTTTAAAATATATTGTAATTAATTTGCATTTCTTTGTGTGAAATTTTTTTTCTTTCACTAAAAGACATTATATTTAATTAAGATTCTAAGTTAAAAAGACAAATATATTTTATTTAGAAATTTATAATATATAAGTTAATTAATTAATGATATTTCATTTATTTAATTATATTTTTAAATAAAAATGATTTTTGGGACTTAAAAATAAAAAAAATAAAATAAAACGATCAATAATATTTTTATTCGATCACTCATTTGAAAGTGATAAG
Organism: Oxytricha trifallax; assembly: GCA_000711775.1. Taxonomy (NCBI): domain Eukaryota; phylum Ciliophora; class Spirotrichea; order Sporadotrichida; family Oxytrichidae; genus Oxytricha; species Oxytricha trifallax. The sequence goes on from ARYC01018713.1 coordinate 14,210, forward strand.
TAATAATAAAATTTTAATTGATGATTAAATCATTATACTTTGTAATCTGACTATAAAAAATATTTAAATTGCATTATATTATTTAATATAAATTAATTAAATAATATAGTTTAATTTATTTTCTATAATTAAATTGATATTTAAATACAGATATTTAATTGGGAAATATTTTAAAATAACATCCGATAAAAGGAACTACTGCGAGCTTATTAAATGTATATTTTACATTAATTTAATTATTTAAATTTTATGTATTCAAGGAAAATGAAATACTTTAGCATATAAATAAAACTTAACTAAATTTCTTTTGAATAAAAAAGTATTAGACTTTAAAATGAATTAAATAAAACTTTCAAATTATTAGGAAAAAAAGATATTTTAAAGAATAAGATATTAATTATAAATCAAATTATTGAACATAATTTATTTTTCTTAGATGCACCAGAAAAACTGCTAATTATTACGAATAATTTATAAATAAATTTAAACTACTAAATAAGGAAAAGTTTGCATGCTAATTAAAAAATAGTTTAAGATAATATTTAAAATATAATTTTAAATAATTAAATTTATGAATAAATAGAAATAATTATAGTAATATAGGTTTCACCATTAATTATATATGAAATAAATAATAATTACATAATACTAAATAAAATTTATTTTTAAAATATTAATTAATTTAGACAACATACCAAAATATTTTTTTTTAAACATTGTTTGAACTTTATTGCTAATAAATTAATTCGATTTTAAAATAGATCCATGAAATATAAGATAATCAAGCATTTAAAGAAAGATTGAGAAATATAATTAATTTAATATAAATATAATTAAAAAAATATACTTTAAATTCTTAAATATATTTATTTTTATTCTTCAATATTACATTAGAATATTCTCGCTTAAATGTTGAAACCTAATGCCGACTAAATTTTATTTCTAAATAATTCCAAAGTAGTAATATTATCATTTTTTATCAAATAAACCTTTAAATTTATAATATCTTTAAAAAAGATTTTTTTAAAAAAAAATATTAGTGAAACAAATCATTTAAAATGTCTATAATTAATCATCTAATGTTTTATATTTTTTAAGTGAATTTTACCTTTATCTTTGCAAAAAGGAATTGAACAGAATAATAATAATAATGGCATGAAAATATTTTTTAAATCTCTTGAATCTAATATGTAAAAGAATTTATGATAAAATTGATAATAATCTTCTCAGTTTTAACTTGGATTTCTTTGTTCAACAAATCTCTCAGAATTCATTTATTAAAATAATATATTACCTAGACTATTCAACTAATTCAAATTCAAAAAATAATTATTAATGAGATATTGAACATAAAAAACAATCAATCCAGTACCTAAAACTTAATTAAACACTCCTACTTACAAACTGTAAGTTTTAAAACGAACACCTTGTATTTCAAAAAATGAAAATTTAAAATATAAAGCGTTGAGCTAGAAACTTAACTATGATAGTTATAAAATTTAAGGCTTAATCCATAAAATATAATTCAAAAAATGTGTTGAAAGGAGTCATTTTTTTAAAACGTTTCTTCTCTTTTAAATGATAAATTTTCTTCCGCATAAAATTCAATATAGCCAGATGTAGATATTTATAAATAGATTATTCATATTATTTAACTTACAAATAAAAATCTTTAAATAAAATATTTAGTTTATGGAACTTTATAATTAATTGCATGTTTATTTAATTTTATATTGAAGTGTATTATTATTATTAATACAAATTATGAAATTATAATAAGAATATTTTGTTTTAGCAAAATAATTAATATTTTGATTTATATAGAGAAAAAATCATAATAAATATTAAGATATCATAAATATTTCACATTTTCCATATAAAACCTTTTGAAAGTCTTCTCCTTGCTTATTTCTATAAGTACAGTATTATCATTTTTTAATAGAAAAATATTATTTTAATCATATATCCTCATTTTCTAAATTAAAGGGAAACATAAATGGAAAATCATCTTCAATTACACTTATCTTAACTTATATTTATATTATTTATAAGCAATAATTTATTAAAAGCTTCTTTCCATTTTTCAATCTTAATTGTATGAAATTAAGAGAGCTTAGTATTTATTTTAATATTCTTTAAAAATTAGTGTTTAAATCAAGATTGATTTTATAATATTTGGATTTAAATCCTTAATTACCCGGTGTTGAATAAGTCTATAATATTAATATTATTTAAATACAAATGAACATGGAAATTAATATTATTACAAATCTATCAGTTTTAAATTATAAAATAGATAAGTTAATCAATTTTTTAAAATTTGTCATTATAATACTGTAAAATAAAATTAAAACGAAGTATATTCAAAAATAATTTTGTTTAAAATAATTCAAATGGTAAATATAGATTTTAGGTTTGCAATATAATAAATATATAATTAAATCTTAGACACCAATATATTTTAATAATCTAATTTATAATTAAAACTAAATAATAATAAACAGTAATAATTTAATATTAATGGTAATTTCATCAATTTATTAATTAAATATAAAAATCTTAATTAACTTTAAAAAAAGATATAATAGTAATTTAATATAATATTAGAATATGATAATATATTCTAATTGTAATTTCATATTATTACAAAGTATTAATAATTGAGCTATTATTGTTTTTAATAATTATTCATTTTAAATAAAATTCCGTGTTGAAGTCATCCTGTATTAGAAATACATAAAGATTATTAGTAGTGGAGGGAATAATGAATAATTAATACAATTTTTTAATATCTATATTTTAAATATTTTGATACTAATATATATAATTGTGTTTATAAATAAATTAAATTTAAAATGAACATAAACATAAATATAAATATAAATTAACTTTTAAAAAAAACATCATAATAATTATGAATAAATATAATAATTAATTTTATCTCTTATTTCTTGATTACTATTATATTATGAACTAGGAATCACTGCTCAGTTAATGCTAATAAATATATAAAAATATAATATATTTTATTTTAGTTTAGAAATAATATAAAATAAGAGAATTATTTATTATTATTATTATTTAATGCTTTACAGAAATTAATACAATTATTTATTATATAAATTATTTTAAGAATTTATTTTTTATTAATTTACTAAAAAATTAAAATCATAAACATGCAATAGGCATAAGCACCTAATTTATAATTAATAATTCACTAAATTAATGAATTAAAATTGTTTGAAAAATATTCGTCAACTAAAGATAATGATGTTATATTTACTTAATCAGTTTTAAAAAAAGTATATAAGGTTTCAAATTAATGATTTTCTATATTTTTTTTAATTTTTAAGAAATTATCGAGAAGAGCAATTTTAGTAATATCATATAGAATTAAGTTGAAAAAAATAATTTAGCACTAGCACTTTTTCATAAAAATTTGATAAAATCTATAATAAAAATGAATTTAATAAATAACTAATATTTTAGAGCATATTATGAATATTAATATCAGCTTTAATAAAATAGAAATTACTGTGAAATATTATTAATCGAATTATTTATAGAACACAAATTTCGTATGGATTTTATAATTAAATTAAAGGTTGTTTGATTAATAATTTTTCTCCAAACATTATCGAAGTTGTTCATATTATTATATTATTTCAAGATATTTACATAAATTCATGTAAAAGAAACTTATAAACTTATAAGAATTACTTAGAGCAGAGCTTAACAATTTTTATATAAGATAAATAGCTGAAATTTCTTCATTCTAATAATTAAATTTTTATTAAGAAAATTTGTTTGAGATTTTATTTGATTAATTCTTGGTGTTAATCGTAAAAATGGAAAAAAATACTTGGAAAATATAGCTGTATAATTTTTCAATTTTTAATAATTAATTTATTGTATAAAATAAAAATTAATCTATTAAAAAAATTAATTATTAAAGAATGAATATATATTTTATTGATTTATAATGTTTATATTGCTCTTATTTAATATATAATTTAATTAAATATAAAACCATTAAGAAATTAATTCACTTCTACTTTTAGCTCATGAAGTCAAGTTATATAAAAATAAAAATATATATTTGTATATAAAAAAAGTTTTTACAATTAATAAATTATGAAATTTACTACTTGAATAAATTAATTTATAAAATAATTATTTAGAAATTGATAAACTATATATATATTAAATATAAAATGATTAATATGATAATTAAATATAATTTTAATAAATGTCAATAAGTATATAATATTCAATACATAAATTAATATTTAAAAATTCTTCAATTATTAATTGACAAATTTATTTTCTGATTAAATAAAATAAAAAGATATTTTTGTATTTTAGAAAAATTTATTAAATTTGATATAATACAATAAAATTAGCAAAAGAGAGATTTATGAATCAAATAAAATCAAAGGAATTCAACAATTTAATAAAAACCAGCTGACTGTTACTGTTTTTATCTTTATTTCTCTATTTTTACAAACAAAAATATTAAAAACCCCAAAAACCCTTGATGAGTTTTTAAATGCTTTCGTTTTTAGGGTATAGTTGGGTCTTATTTGGGTTAGTAGAGAAGTTAGGTCAAATTGCGATATGAGAAATTGAAATTTGTGTTATTTTGATTCTTTTTATGATGAGTACTATTTAGAGTACAATTTAGATTTACTGTTTAAGCTTAGGTATGGCAAAATAATTAATATAGACTTAGTCAAACCAGTTTTGAATTATGAGATCATCCAGTTTGTTGATAACTATCAGTTCATAAGACTAAGGAGTCTAAGAAAGCTTATGAAGAGTAAAACATAACTCCTGTATACAACGTTCCTTACAGCCCACATTTTAAAAGAATCGAATTCTATTGGATTTAAATCAAGACACAAGAGACTGCTACTGTGTTACAATATGCATGACTTGACTAAAGATACAGTAGACTTGATTTAAAGCAGCTGTAAGTGAGTGAGCATAGATAAGTCAAAAATTTATGATTGAGAGGGAAGAATGAATATTTCTAAATAAGTTATAAATTTCAACAAGTAAATATATTCACATTTTAAGATAACCCATAAAAATCAGATTGACTTCTCTTTCTTCTCCTCTTCTTATGCCTAGCTCAGGCACATATTTTTCTCTTAGTGCCAGCTCCTACATCAATTTTCATTTCATTTGGCTTTTAAAAATTTTATAAATTCTCTTGCTAACTTAATGAATAATCTTTGACTTTCTCTCTCTGTGAACCTTTGCATGTTCTTTCATAAGAAATATACCAATTCCAGGTTTCCCTACAAAGTTATGAATCAAAACTTTCTAGAGAGGTAAGGATGCTTCTTAAGCTCAGTGAGCAAGGCCTCGCTCATTAGTATAGCTTGCTTCTTTTTAATCTTCTGGAGAATAGAGTAGCGTTTCTTGTGAACTTCTTCAATGATCTCTTTGAGATAACTCTCTCTGTTTAAGCACAAAGAACACCAAAGAAGAAACTTTTTCTCTGGAAGCTTTTTAGAGAGTTTTTTCATGGTAGGAAGGCAAACTACCAACTTTTTATCTTTAATTGCAACCTCGTAGAAATTAGTGTCAGAAATCTCTGAGTAGTTTAGTATATCTATCAACTTATTTTATTGTTTTTGAAAGCTTTCTTCTCATCACACAGAATGGTTTTTAAGAACTTAAATTTGATTCCTTCCATCATTGTAAGGAATAATCCCACTACAGTATATGATTAAGTGTATGTAACGTGCTTACCATGATGAGTGAGGTATCAATAGAGATCTTCTTTTATTCTAAATCTCTTGATAATTTCTTCGGTTCAACCCTCTTCGTTGCAGTGCTTATAAATTATATCCTTGTTCCTTCTCTTTTTATTGAATTTCAAATTTTAATATATAGAGTTATGGATCCTATTGTTTAAGATCTTAGAAATAAATATGGCCATCTTATAGAAAGTAAACCCTGCAAAGATACGTGAAGAAAGCTTGCAGAAACAGTAATAAATTGCAAAGATGGAGCTCCATTTTTATCAATTTATTTTCATTAAACTAGCATTAAATTTGTTTAAACTTAATTAGTGATGGTACTAAATCCGTTAAATTTTTAATTGGTACCAATTTAATAGTACCAAGGCTCATTTAGTACCAAATTTTAATCAAGTGAAGTTATAATGGAAAAATTTAAATCTGGTTCAAAACCTAATTGGAAGCAATACCAACCTAATTTTTTCAAAAGTCAGTTCCAAATTTAAAAATACTAAGCATGAGATTAAGAAAATTTATAGTTGTAAACTAAGTATACATATGAGCTCTAACACCTCTAAATAAACCATTATTACTAAGACGCCTACTCCTTTACTTAGTTGCTATAACTTGAGCTTTATTTTAGAAATTTAAAATTAAATTTTAACATGGCGGCTAACTTAAAACGTAAAGCAATCTTTCTTGGAACAGGATAATCCTAGTTAAAATTTGAATCAACTATAAAGCCTGAAATTATTTATGTTGAGAGGATCGTAGAGCTAAGAGCCCTTGAGTTTGAAGCAGAAGTCTTCTAAATAGAAGTTTAAACTAGAAAGAAAGAGCAGAGATTGTACTTTAAACATAAACTGAATATATTGAGGAGCTAAACGAACAGCAACCAATTGAAGAAAAAAAAACTTTGAATGCAATGATTCTTCTCAACTGAGTAGAGCTTGAAGAGGCATATTAAAGAAATAAATTCTGGAAAGCGAAAAATTTATTTCAAGCATGACAAGGTGAATGGCAAGTATTATTGCAAGACTTGCATGAAGTCTTACACTCACTCAGCTAAAGTAAAAAGACAAATGCAAAAGCATCATTTAAGCGAGTTTTTAATGTAAGATTAAGAGACTTAAAAACTTATAACTGGCAAGAGAAAGTCTAAAACTCTAGAATCTTTATGAGAGTAGTAAGAAAAGCTCAAGAGGCAGAAACGATATGAGTCAATGAATCAACCTGTAGGCAATATATTTTAGGCATACTTCTAAGAGAGAGCATGTTTATTCCTGCATTAAATGCTGTTGATCTTAGCAGTTTTATAGAAAACTACTTGAATATAAACTTGCCTAGCAAGGCAAAACTTATAGTATTCGAAGAGTTTGTATATAAGGTATATCCATTCACCTATCTCATTAAGAATTAGCAGTATTAGAATGAGTTTGCTAACGAATATCGTTCTTAGAGAAGTTTAAAACAGAGATTTTAAGAACTTTCTAAAGTTAGATGGTGTAATTTTAGATTTTAGTTTCAAATCACAAAAACTCAAGAAATTTGAATATACACTCTTAGAGGCTATTTATATCATAACAGATATCCAAATGATTTGAATGATATTCTATCAGATATGATAAAGGGTGTCAAAGAGTTGCATGAACTTGGATATTTTCATAGAGATTTGAAACCTGAAAATATTATGTCAAACCGCTGACCTTTAGAAGTAGTTGTCATCGATTTCAATAGGGCTTTACGGTAAGAAAATATAACGTCAGCTAAGCTTCTTGGTACTCCAGGATACTTTCAAATAAGAGAAAAGTGGACGGATGGCTCAGTTTAGTGGGATATATGGGTAGTTGCTGCTATAATATTAGAGATTGATATGGAAAACATGACTTATTTTGATACTAAGCATGAAAAATAATCAATTAGTTTGGCATAAAAGCATATCAAGCAAGAAGATTTATGCTGAGAAATTAAAATTATAGTGGATATGATAATCGCGAGAGCTCCCTCCTATCCTAGATGATCCTTAGATGACAAGCTTGAGCCAATAGAGAGAGATCAAGAGATATAACAAAGACAAACAAATAAAATTTCTTTCAATTAAATCACCTAATATTCATGAAATTCACATATAAATGCGTTAACTATACAAACTCATCCTAATTATACCCTAAAAATCAAAGGACATACAATCCTCATTAGGTGTATTGGGCTCTTGAATGATTTAACAACTATGTGCATGATTTCGAATTAATAGCAGAAATACATTTGAACTTGAAAATTAATAATAATTAAATTAATTATAAATTATATTTTTGGCAGTTAAAATTAGCCAATTTAAACTATCTTGGGATTTATCGATAGAGAATTCAAAATTAGCAAGACTTTTATTTTAGCGGTGGCACACCTCCATTGCATACCTAGAGTGAGTTACACGACTTTATTTTTGAAATAAAAATCAAGTAAAAAAATCTCCAAAAAATTAAGTCGTGTTAGCTTGTTCTATGATGCGATAGTGGGTATCGCATGTAGTAAAATCCAGCTAATATTTAATTCTCTATCGAACGAGCACCATTTTGTCTAGGTTTCCAGAAAGATTACTGCCACGAATATATTTTATCAAAATTTAATTTATTCTTTATTTTCTAAAATAAAATGTATTCCTGTAATATTATATAAATTTTGCCCATATTTAATTAAAATTAAAAGTTAAAACAGAAAAAAAAATTAAACTTATCTTTTTATATAATTACATGTTAATTAAATTTCACTATTTTAAATTAGATATAATATAATTAATTAATTTAAAATTAGAAAATAAATAGTGAAGTTAGCTATATCTTCTTATTGCTTATGGACCTTTAAAATGCAAGAAACTTTATATTGATGATGATGATGAATAACTTAAGGTAAGGTGAATATGAAAACTAGAAATAAAGATCTCTAGTATTAAATATGTTATCGCTGTTGTTAATATTGAATGAGTATATATTAGTTAGTTAGTTCTAGTGATTATGATTTCTGAATAAATTGTCAATATCTCTAGAGTCTCCTAATCAATTATGTACCTCAGGTGGGGAGCGACTTTGGTTTTTTGGACCTATGTGCCTCTAATAGGGTGCTCATGGGAGTCTTGTCCCGTGTCATCTCATCCCACGTCCTGACTTGCTTCTTTGACTCCGACTCGGCATGGGTGCGGACTAATCAGGGGAGGTCCCAAGGGGAATGTCCTTTGCCTGAACCGATGGCGGTGCCAACCACAGAGATCTCTCGTTTTTTTTCATTTTTCATTCGCTTTTTTGGAAAGTGAGAGTTTTGTTATCATCGAGTGCTGTATTCATGTTTTCAATTCAAATAGCATCTTGACCATTTTCAGCAATAACAATAGTAATAATGAAACTTCATATTTTCAATATAAAATTAGTATTTTTAATTAAATTTTATTATTTAAAGTTAAAAATACTTAAAAGATGAATAAAGTAATTATAATTAAAGATATTAACATTATAACATCTTTAATTCTACCATAAATAGATTAAAAATCAGTTTGCAAGTACCTTATTATTTACATATATAAATAATTTTATAAAAGATTAAATTTATAATTTAATAAGTTAGTTGTTAAATTTTTATAAATCATGAATTGAACTAAAATGCTAATATTGCTTTTTAAACTACACGATTAATAAAAAGTGTGACTTCCAAGAGATTCAAACCCATCCTAAAATAAAAAAAATAATAGTATTAACAATCTGAGCATAGTGTTAATATTACCATTTTACATTCTTAGTTTAATTTCAAATATCATATTTTTAAATATTCCTGAATTTGTATAGAGAGAGATTTTTAATCTGCGAGTTTCTTCTAATTAACAAAGCAAAAGGTTTTAACTAAGTAGATATTTTAGTTGAGTAATACTTTAGGACTATTAGGATTTCTACTTTATAATTATAGTTTTAAACGTCAAATAAAGACAAAAATTAAAAATTATCTAAGAAAGTTCAAAAATCTGAAATAGAAACTGCATTATAGAAGAACTCAAATTATCTTATTCTAAGTATTTAGAAGGCGGGAATTAATAAAATACACATCTCTACTATATATTGATCAGTCTAAATTAGTGTTTTATATTAAATATGGAAAAACACGATTAGTTAGTTAGTAATTTTCCTTTAACATTACTATAGGTAAGCCCGATCCACTGATAATATTTACCCGCGTTATCAGTGTCTCGCTGTAGTGTCTGAGAAATCGTCCAAACCATAATCAAATTTCTCTTCATCGGCTCTCTAAGAGAATTCACTTTGTATTCTCTCATTTATTTCTGAGTCTTCTGAGATCTAATGCGTCTTCACTCATTCCAACACCTGTTGGTAAGATCACTTAAGTCTTTAGAGCCAACCTTTGTCAATCTTTGTCTGCGCGTGAGATTAGTAGCGGTATCTTCCTGGGGGCCTTGTTTCTTACACTTAAAATATTATTTTATTGGTTATTCTATATTTTTAAATTACATGTAAATCTCTCTCTGCAAATCATCAAATTTTAATTTGTTAATTAAATAAAATATCTTCCTTATTTAATTTTATAATATTGTCGAAGTATTTTTTTTTAAAAATAATAAATGAATTTTCCTCGTAATGATCAAATTATTTAATTCTTATCTATATCATGACTTAAAAATTCTTAATTTGTTTTATAATATTTTTAAAATGAAGTATTCTTATTAAATAATAATTTAATTAATTAAAATTTAAATTGTAAATAGATTATCTTTTAATTATTAAAATAAATTTCTTGATATCAATTTAATTTTGATTGAATGAGTAACAAAACTTATAAAATTCATTATTAATTTCTTAACATTAAAGTTTGTATAGTTTGTATTTTTTATAATTTATTTATTAGTAATTTAGCTAGCATATTTATCACTATATTTTATTAAAATTTATTCTATTAAATTAAGATAAATGAAAATAAATTTACTTAAGATATTAATGATGAATTTCTCAGTGTGAATAGAGAACACTATTTTTAATTTATTATAAAATCTAAATATTTATTTGTTAAATTAAACGCTGTTCTAATTTTTATTTTATAATATAACAAAAAGAGGAACTTTATGTAATATGTGGATCAAATTTTAATTTATTCTTAGTTATTTTTAAATTTAGACTGTTTGGTTTTACAAAATATAAATAAAAGACTATTTGCTGTTTCTAATATTAATAATAAAATTTAAAAATTGCATATTTATAATAATAAGAATTGATTAAAAAGAATAAAAATTTTTAATATGCTTTAAAATAAATAAATTTATTATTACATTTTTATTATATTTACATTAAGTACTAAGTATTAATATAAATATAAGATATAATTATAGATAAAAAAATAAATTAATCTGATAATCTATTATTCAATATTATTTATAATTTATTAATACATACAATTTCATTAATAATTAATTTGTAATTTGAAAAATGAATTTAAGTTAATATTTACGCCTGTATCATCGTTTATTTCTCTTGTATCGTTTTATTTATAATAAATATTTTTCTTGTTTTAAAGTTATAATTTATAATTATAGAATTTTAAGATCAAACTAGTTCATCATCAACAATGAAATATTTATAATTTTTAATTACCCAAAATAAATTATGCTTTATTAAAAAAATATTTAATAGAAATTATTTTTAAACAGATCATCTCAATATAAATAAAGTTTTTATTTTTATAATTTTTAAATTATTTCTATATTTATGATAATTTAAATATATTTTGTAAATTTAAATAATATTTTGTTTTATAACATTTTACATTTATTTTTGATTTTATCAAGGGTAAAATATACTGATATTTATTAATAAAAATTTTAATTTTTTATTTTATAATTGATTAAATCATTTATTCCGAATATAAATTATCATATTTTTTATTTATGTTAGAAATTTTGGTGTATATTAACATTACAAAATGCTTTTAATAAAATTATTAAATTTCATAAAATAAAATAAATAAACAATAATGAAATAAATTATAAATTATCTTTTAAAATAAGTAAATTGTAATTTTTTGTATAAAATTAATTATAATTTACTTTAAATTACTGATAATTTTTCAAAATTACATTCCCTAAAATATTATAATATTTATTGTAAATTTTATTATCTATAAATGTCTTTTCATTTTAATTAAAAAAATTTTTCAAGTTTTTTATAATTTTAGAATAATCTCTTATAATTTAATAAAAAATTAAGATTTCATTAAAATTAATTATTAATTCCTTAATTTAAATTAAAGTAAATATCTTACTTTTGATAAAGCTTTCAAAATTAATTTTACTGATAAAAATATAATTTTTAATTTTTCGTTAGCTGAAAATTAAGAATTACTTTCAACATAATTGTAAATGTTTTTATTTAATGATATTGTAATTATTAAGCTTAACAATTAAATATATTGACTTTGAATAATGTTTATTTATACAAAAATATCATGATAATTCCATTTATTAACATAATGTGTGATGGTTTTGATAATAATAAAGTTTAAATATAAATATTCTTAATCATTTCTCAATCACTAAAAAAATAAATCATCAGTTTGCAATAAAGTAGAAATACATAAATATAGATTGTATTAAAATCATAAATAGTTTCTGAATAGTATTCTATTATTATTGAATTATGTAAAATAAGCATAAATTATTTCGATGAATCAAGAATTAGAGACTTGGTAGTCCAAGGAAGCTAACAACATTAAAAATTCATATAATTATATCATAAACAAAAAGATATTAAAGTTATACTAATGGCACTTTGAGGTCTCCATTTATAAAAATTATTTATGCATAGTAAACTGATTGGAATAACCATTATTTAGTGCTGCGAATTGCTATTAGTTTTTTAAAATTTTAAATATTATTATAACCATTTATCATGATAAAGTAAGTAATAATTTAGAACAAAGTCAAATAATAAAATATAATTAAATTATTTAATATAATTATACTATAATAACAGATAGCTTTTGATTAAAATTTATAGTATTACTTTGAAATAATCTTATATTTAAAAAAGTAAATATATAAACAATAAATATTAAATATTTAATTTTTGGCTTAAAAATATTTTGAATATTTATCAATTATATTTAAGATTTAATTATTTATAAAATATATTTATTTTATCTAACTCCCTGTATAACAAATCCTTTTTCTTTTTTGTTATGTAGAGGAATAAATCAAATTAATTCGGAATTCTATATATTTGTTCAATAAACTATAAAAATATAAATTGCACATATCAGAAAAAATTTCTATAATTTAGAAAAAATATTTAAAAGACAAATTTATTTTATTAAAAAAATCAAATAAGGAAAAAAAAGTTTGTAAAATTATTCATATTTAATTGGATTTAATTTTGAAAATCATGATAAATAAATTAAATTAATCTTTAATTGAAAAGATAAAATAAATTATTATTTTTAAGCATCCTAAAAATTCAGACTAAAAAGTTTTAGCATCATAAACTTCTGTGTATTTTATATAAAAATGAATATTTATTTATATATTATTTAATGAATTTTTTAATCTTGAGATTAACATATTTAATTGTACTTTAGTACTTTTTAGTTTGGTTTTTGAGTCGTTAGAAATTCTATTTAAAATATTTAATTATATATATTTTAACTATATAAATACGCAATTAATATATTAATGCTTTAATTCTAATAATTAATTTATTTATAAATATTTTTTTTTATAATTCTTATTAAAAAGCATTTTATAAATTAAATTATATTTTAAGCAATTTTTGGGTTGTATTTTATTCTAAATATTATAAATCAATAATATAAAATAAATTTATACTATTATAAATTCAATATAGTTTCCAGAATATATTTAAATCAGGTTAATATGTTGAATTTTTAAGTAAAATAATAATTAGTCTCCAAAATAATTAATATTATTTTTATATATCAATAAAATGATGCTGTTAAATTCTCAAGTCATCATTGCGATTAATCAAGGTGTTTAAATTTAATATTAATGTAATTGATAAATACATGATAATTATATAGCAATTTTTACTTCTAATAAAAAATTGTACAATTAGCTTAATTGTTTATATGTTAATAGTTTGAATCAAAAGGTTTGTAGAAATTATTATTATATAGATATTTAAATTATTTTTAATGAATAAAAATAATGATTAAATATGAAATCACCACATATTGACTATTTAATAATATGAATAACTAGTTATTTTATTTGGCTAGCTTAAGCTTCACAACTAATTTTCGTATAGCATTAAATAATAAAAGTCTTCACAAATTATACGATTATACATTTTATTATCATATTCAAATAATAATTACTTTAAGTTTAAATAACTGTTAATTATATGGAATTACAATTTTTTTAGAATCAAAATTAATTGAAAATTCTTGTTTAAGATAAATCAATATCTACTTGAAACCTAGAAATAACTCAAAATTTGTAATTAAACCAAGAAATTTTAAATCCATTTATTTTATTTACAAATTGAGCTAAAAATAGAATTATAATAAATAAAAGGTAAGCTTAAATAGATAAATTATTCATATTTTAATTTGATTAATTTTTAAACTTAATTAAATTTGATGATATCTTAAGCATGCTAAACATTATCTCTGTTTGTCAAATTAACTGTGTTACAAATATTTTTGAATTTAGTATAAATTTACAGATTAATTTTTTAATTTAATGTAATTTAATTTCACATATGCTTTGAATATTACTCATTTAATTAATATTTAAAATTATATAAATAAATTTATGTAATATGGGGATTTTCAAAATATAAATAGGAAAAATAGATATATCTTTAGTATATATGATTAAACAAATATAAATGATTACGTAAATTTATTATATAAACTATCAAGTATTTATTTAAAATTGAAAGATAAATTTAAAATTTAAAATTAGATAATAAACAATTTAAATATCACGAGAATTAAGATCACAATATATTTATTTTATTATGATTTTAGTAAATATATATTATCATTTTAATTTGAAATTATTTAATTGAAATTCAAAATTTATTAATTATATCTTATCAACTCTATTCTATAGATAAATTTATATAAATATTAAATTATTAAATAAATAAATGAAATGAGAAATGTGATCTACTTCTTTAATTAATTTTCTATTCTAATTAGTTTATCATTTGAAAATTTATAATGGTCAAGTAAATATTATAAGTGCATAAATTTGATGTTATAGATAACACTTATTCAATTAGTATTATTTAACCAAAAGTACATAGAATTTATTATAAAAAATAGGCAGTAAATTTTAAATTATTTTTATAAAGTTTTAATAAAAATCATTAAAATCCATGTCTGTTAAACTTTTTGCCTCCAGCAGCCTCATGCAGTCTTTCTTTTTCCGTCAGGCTGCTGATGGTCAAAATCAAAATGGAACTGACCTTAACTCTAAAGTGAAGACAGGGGTGCCTAAAAGTGAATGTCAAGAACCAATTATGAACTTAAGATTGGCTTCTAGCCAATAAAGAACAATGTTCCATGCCAAGTTGAAATTAGCCTAAATACAGTTGGACTTGACACCTCTAGAGGCAGCTGCTGCCTGACGAAAGGGCAAGACTAGGTGCACCAACTGCATCCAAAATCTTTAACTGACCTGGTTTTTAATGAATAATTACTTGAAAATCATCAGTTAAAATAAAATTAGCAAATTATTAAAATAAAAATTATAGCATTCAATGAAGAATAGAATAATAATAAAATTTATAAATTACATTAAATAATCAAAAAGTTTTTCATTTTATAATAGAATTTCAATTGTAATTAAATAAAAAAGAGTAATTCATAGTTTTATTATATTTATTAAGTTATTATAGTATAAATTAAATTTTTGTCCATTTTTAATTTTACATATTTTAAATAAATAAACCATTCATAATAATTAAATTTATATCTAAAAGAATTAAATTAAAATAATAGTTATAATAACATTATATTAAAATAAAAAGCAATTTTTTTGTATAAAATAAAATAAAGTTATTAACTTTAGAATTAATGCCAAACAATTTCAGATGTTCAAGATAAATTAAATTAATACTTAAAAATCAATCTTAACTTAAATAGGATTTCGTAATTATTTTATAAGAATAGACTAATAATATTTTTTGGCTTAATTTATATAAATTCAAATACTTATTTTTATTTTATTATTTTCATGTATAATTCTGTTTAGTAATATCAAAATTATAGATAATATTTGAATACATTCGAAATTATGAAATTAATTTAAATAATTTCTTGATCTCCAAGTTTGCAAATATAAACGAATTTGATCTTGTTTAATAAAAATTTGAAAATAACTTGAATTCAAAATGTGCAAATTACCATATCGTGTTTATATGGTGAAATAACTCTATTTAAATTATATGCTCAAAATTAATAATTACCTCCTTAAATTAAATTTGAGTTACTCGCTCTCATGATGGGATAATAATTTTAAAAAATAAAAGTCCATCTAACATTGAATCTTCGATCGAATGAGCCAAAGATCGTATTTTAATTAGCTAACTTTAACTGCCATGATTTTGATTAATAATTAATCTTATTTTAATTAGTATTTATGTTTACAACTTTAATAAGGTTAAATTTTTTACGGTAAAATAAAGTATTTAATTTCCTTGAAATATTAATTAATACATGCAAGTTTCAAGCAAATAAAGAGACTAAAAAGTTAAGAGTAAATTTTGTTCGCTTTAATATACTCATAAAAGCAAATAAAAGATTTATCAAGAGGAATTTGAGATAAAAATGGGAATTTTATTTTAGATATAGATATTTGTTTACCTTTAACCCTACACTTTAATATTTTTACTGCATTAAAAAATAACAAAAACTCGAATTATAAGAACAAAGATTATATGTAAGTGTTTTATAGAATTTAATAGATAGGGAACTCTAATTCTTACTAGAAATTTGAATTATTAAAATAAATAAAGGATTATTAGCAATCAATTGAATTTAGTTTTGAATCTTAATTGCTAAAGATTTCTTACGAAAGCTTAATTCTTAGACATTATGGAAAAAGTGTAATGTCAAATGTTTATTTTTTTGGCAAAAAAGAATTATAATAGCGCTTCCAAAATTTCAATTTATAATATAAACACTTATTAAATTATTAAAATTAAATGTATATTTAAAAATTCACTAAGGAATTCAACAAAATTGCTATAAATTTAACTAATTCCTATTTAAATCAAAGTATAATTCTTTTTCATTAAATAAAGAAATTACTAAAATGTTTACTATTTAAATCAAATTATAATATAAATCTTATTAATAAAAAATTTGGCGAATTAAATTTTCAAATACTTTATTTATATTATTTAAATTAAATAACTAATTAAGAAAAATGAATCAATTAAATTATTTGATTAATTTATTTATATATCATTATAAAATTAAAAATATGTAAAATTGAGTAGGATTCATATTAATGAAAGAAATTTTATTTATAATGATTATTAACTGACCTCAGAATTTGAATCAATTTAATTATTTTTATGAAAGAAAATAAAAACAATTAAAAAAATTTAATAATTAATGAATGAATTTAATTTTTCAATTAGTTAAGATCAGATGATCATGGTTAAAAATATTAATATCTTAATTTAAATATATAATAAATTTAGATTATTTTAATATATGTTAATTAAATTTTATTTCAGAATGAGATATTTTAACTTAAGGTAAGTTTATAAATTTAAATCAAACTATACAATATGATACACTTTAATTTTATTCTTATAATCTAAGTATTTTTAAATCAGTTTACTTACTCTTGATAATTTTTCTCTATCATATGGGTTTTAAGTATATTAATATGAAAAAATCTATATACTTTACAATAAAACCAACTTTCTCAAGAGATGATTCTTATTTATTTATAAATATCAAATTTTAAATATTTCTAATTGCTTATTTCTGTTTAAATCTATCAAACTCTTCTAAACTAAGAAATTTTAAGCTTGTTGGGACTCTTTGATTACTTCAAAATTCTTCATAAGACCAGCGTTTATAAATATTTTTTTAATTAAAAACATGGAAAGCATTAAAACTTTTGCTATTAATATCTTTTTCTTTTTCTTGATTATGATTTTTAAACTTACTTTTATATTCTTTCTGTTTCTGATAGCAAGAAATTTTACCTTTTGTTTTAATTATTCACATTCTATTATATTAGCTCTCTGAAAATATCACATGATGAATTCTTTTAGTGAGGTATCTTTGCGAATTAATATTTATTTGAAATGACTTTATTTCGTTTAAATACCAGTATTTTTTAACTGAGTCTCAATCTCATCGTCTTAATGTTTGATGTATTGTAAGTTGGTATATGTAAATCGTTATTTAATTAATCTGGGATACTATAATTGAATTGTTGGAATATTAGATCTTTTCAACATCTAATAAAATTCTCTTCCTACATGAAAGTTTACTAACATTATTTTATTGCTTCAGTAATTCTTATATATCTTTGCCTTTCCTTCAATTTCAAGTCATTATATATGGATTTTACATTCAATTTACCATAAATAGTTATTCGTTTGTAGTCTCAATTTGTTTTCAATCACATTTATAGTTTCTGTATTGAAAACATTTTGTTAAGTAAGTTTCTGCCTGTGTCAGTGCTTATTCCTTCTGGACTGATTAAATGAAGCCTTCTTGGATCAAATTCTTTCTTATCTTTTCTAGTAGTAGTTGATGACACCCATTACTGTAAAGTATTAGCTCTTACATTTTTACTTTATCGATCTATTCATGAATACCAATTTGTTTTATAAATCTTGATTTTTTTATTCCAATAGGTTCGTATTTATACTGTAATTATATTTTAGGAAATCCCTCCACATTTAGAATGAACTATGAAATGAATTATATCGATATTTGACTGCTCATATTTTACTTTACACTGTTAAATGAAATCTGAGTTAGACTTATTATCTTATTTTATTGCACCAATTAATTTTACAACTTTGTATCAACTAGTCGAAAAAAATTGGTCTTCTACTCTTCAAACTCTCTGTTCATCATTTGGTTTTATTTCAATTTGAAAACAAATCCTCTCTTTTTCTGGATTGAGATGTTCAATTAAAACATTGTTTACAGATTTCTTCATTTTTTCCTATTATTTTATGTATTCTAAATTTCTTTTTTAATATTACGCGAACTTTTTATTTATAAAATACCGAATTCTTCTACCTCTCCAAATGTATAATAGAAGAAATTAGGCGTAATTACTTGTAATTTTTAGTAAAAGTATTATTGATAAAATACGTAAAAATAGGAAATTGTAGAAATAAAATAAACCAAGAATAATAACCAATAATCAAAAAGCATTAAGTTGTTGCCGTGCATTTTACTAAAAAGTTTGATCGTTATAGTGTTCAGCAGCATAATATAAACCCCAATTTTTTCATCAACAATCCAACACTTGATTTTAATGTTTGACATGAATTCGATGATTTACATGGTCGTTTGACACCGTCAATTGGCGTCGATCTGGCATGATCACTTCATGTCGATTCGTCGTCGATAGGCTTGAGTTGAGGCCTATCTGCAACCCATTCTCATCTTCTAGATCCTAAAATCTATTGCTCCATCCTTGATCCATCGGTGCCATCATTGGTAGCTCAAGCAGTTGGACAATCGTTGGTGTATTGGTGGACTTGACCTCGGCAATGCGCGGAGGTGAGAGAGGTTTCAATGGTTTGGCGATTGATTAGTTTAAACTTAAACTTAAAAGCGTGATATATAATAGGGAAGTTTTAATCAATTAATTTAACTGTTCAACTGCTATTGATGCTTGTCTTGACTTGTGCCAGAGCACCTACGACTACACTCATGGTCATTGATAGTTTACTCAGACGAACCCATGTCTGATGGTGGTGCACCACTGCTTGACGCTGAACGCCCAGAGCTTGTTGACATCACTCTTGGTCATGGCTTTAAGGATCTGGGAGAGCCTCTTAACCAAGTGAATCCTATAAGTAGTTATGGTAACTATCCTTACTTGCTGTCTGCCTGCTCCTGCCTGAGGTGCCTCTTGATGTATGAGAACAGCTGCTCGATGGGGTTGAGCCAGGGCGAGTACTCGGCATTGAATAGCACTGTCACCTTCAACTTCCTGGCAGTCTCCAACACTTCAGAGTACTTGTGAATGACTGCGTTGTCCATGAGCAGCACGATCTTCTTCAGGCCAAGGTCCTTGTCAGTGCGCAGCTGGCGCAGGGTGTGGTAGAGGAAGTTCTCGAACAGCACGGCATCGAATGCTCCCTCAATGACTTGGCTAGAGACAAGCTGGTCCTTAGTGATTGCTGCCACGAAGCTCATCGAGAACTGCTGCCTCTTGGTGGATTCCTTGGTGATTGAGAGATTCCTAGCCATGGTGCCATAAGTGCCCAACCTCTGGCTGACTTGCTGTCTGACTGCGGCAATGGGAGTATAATGTTATGATGGTTGAGCATCGAGGTTGCCAGAGTATACTATAGGTGCTTAGTCATTCAACTAGTTGGGTAGACTTAACCTGGTATCAACTAAAGCAAAATAAAATCATAGAGCTATAGCTTACCATCCTATTCCTTCACTGTGACTTTACAGCTGCTCACTGCCTTGCTGGACAGCTGCAAGCGACTGGGTGTAATGGCTGTCCAGTTGTCATGGCTGTTGCATTGACCACCTCACTGCCCTTAAGCTGGGTTGACTACAGCCGGAGGCTGGCCAGGTTCTGAACCAATAGAGTGAGAGTGGAAGCCGATTTCAGAGGGGTCTATGGTAGGCTTGAAGGCTTCTTGGAGGAGCTCTATATTCTGATCGCGTCGAAGCGCTTCTATAAGGATGAATATTAAGCACTGCCCTCTGGGGCTTCCAAGATAGGTGACAGCTGAGTGTACTTATACTTATGACTACACTTGACAGAGGTGGCAGCAATGCTCTGCTCCCTGCTATCAAAGATATGCTGTTCCTGGGTGGAAGATTTCCTGCGCAACTTTGCAAAGATCGATTTCGAGTTTGGCCTTGAAATCTTCGATGGAACAATTCCAGATCCAGCCACTAATCGTTCACTATTACTAAAATGGTCCTCCAAACTCAAGTTGAACCTTACCCATCTTGACTACCCAATCTGGAGCTGCCGACGACACTATACTCAATCGGTTAGGCAACGATAGCAATACTCACCTACTGGTTCCCAGAATTGCTTGGGGTCTCAGATATCAAAGTTTCAGGTAGCTTCATCTTGAATTGCAACTTGGCTTTACAAAAGTGCGATGTCTGATCCCTTCACTTGATCCTGCGCTATGACCCCAGTGACAGTCGACATGCATGGTTCTCTGTTGGGGTAGCCAGCCAGCATCTCACCATACTGTATAACATCGTCGGTGACGAGGACCTCGGTCTTACCAACTGCATCAGGGAGGAGTCGATCCACGACCTTCCTTGTGAAGGGCAGCTGAATTGAAACTCCATTACTTGGTAGGCAGGTAATCGCTCCTGAACTTTGACTCATCCACTGATATGATCACTGCATCCTCCAAGAATAGCTGCGCAAGCAGTCTGGACACCCAAAGCCGCTTCTCGTTGAATGATGGGTCTCTATACTTAGCGTTGGCGTTCTGGGCTTTGCCGAATCTCAAATGGAAACTTCCTTCAGTACTTTCAAGAGAGTAGCAACGCAAGGCACTGTGAGGTTCTTGAATTCCTAATCTTTACTTTGCATTTCAAGCAAGCTATGATGCAGGCGCCAGCCAGTGATCTTGTATATACCCTGCTGTTAGAGCACGATAGCAATCGCCTTCAGCAACAGCGGATTGCTCCGCGTATTCTTCCTCCCATTCTTCAGATTTAGCTTCGGATTGAGCACCCGGTGCTCCACCTCCAACTTGAACTTCTCAATGGCCTTGTACACAAATCGTCGATCCACAACCATCTCAAGCGCAATGTCCTTGGGCTTCATGCCCTCCACCTTGTAGTGCTGTACTACTGAGATCTTCTTCAATGCCAGCTTCGCGTCTCTTCGTTTGAGATAAGGGTTCTTTGATGATCAATTCATGGCTTCATAGTTTGAATATTCCCCATTGAGAGAATCAATACTCCCACTCTGCTCTTTCATGAAGTCTTGCAGACCCTACCACAGTTCATCACTCTGCTTGATCTACAGGTTCTTGGTAATCACATTAGGATTCCTCTATGTTGAAGACTGCGATGGCTTTCTAATCATCCGAAGGTACTGCTCGAGGCCATAACACAGCTGGTCATCTGTTGCCAAACTTTCAACATCAACCAACGACGACACTGCTCACTCAACGTTCTCCTAGGGCAGTCGTATGATTTGCCCACCAAGTATGCCCATCGTCGAAGGTGGCACCTGCCCATTGTTGAGGAGAGTGCCTGAAGTGTAAGTGAGCTTCACTGGTTTGGGGTTGGAGGGGAAGTTGGTGCCAAGCACCACTGATGTCCACTTGAGCACAGTCTTCGACTATGGCTTCAGCGCACTCGTCTTGATCTCTTCAAACTGTTGATTACTAAGAAACCCATAGTTCAGAATTGATTTGGGGGCGAAAGAGGTCTATGATTACTAGCTCATAGAGGATGATTCATGCTAGATCTGCTACTAGGATAACTTTTAAGTGCTGTTCCTTATTGGGGTTAACATATAATAGTACTTTAATGTTTAATAGTAAAATATAAGGGTCTCTAATAAGTCTAAACAAAACACCAATGCAAATCATTCTGAGATTACCAAAACAATATTTAAGCCGAATCTGATAGGATATTTATAATTTTAAATGAATCAGTTGATTAACTTTTGCTTCCAACAGGAACTCTCTCATTCACCCACACGAACCTGGATATTAAGTTCATCCATGAACAATCATTTGGAGACTTGTAAATTGAACGACTTCTTCACTACATCAAGATAAACTTTCATTGCAAGAACTCCAAGCAAAACTTCTCAGGTTCTCTCTCTGCCCTCGAGTTTCTTGCATCAGGAATTCCATTCAACGTGACATTGTTCATGAAGAAGCTGATCCAGTGCAAAGATGCCAGCCAGAATTTCAGGGAGCTATTCTACAGGCCATTCTTCACATTCGTCTTCAAGACTATTGACCCCTCCTCTCTCAACAACGTAGTTCACTCTGAGTTTACTTTGGAAGACGGTAAAGTGTTCTGTGCTAAGATGAGTGAATGGCTTCGATAAATGCAGCATGACATCAAAATCGATGCAAATTCAAGCAATGGGAGCACCTTCTACACTGCAACATGCCAATCCTTTGAAGCTATGTACAACATGTCTGATCTTCCCAATCTTAAACAAGGGAAGATAAACAACTCCCTCGTCAACAGAGTCTTTAATCTATCTGGCCTTGAGTTAAAAGATGAACTAATGGAAGAATTCAAGAACAAGTTTGCCGATCCCTCACATGCTGATTTTATCAATGAGATCTAAAAACTTATCGAGGATTCTGACAAAGCTGAGAAAGATAGACTGAAAAAGATCAGGACCTCTAAGTCTCAAGCTAACCCCTCACCTTCAAGCCCACCTCCGAAGAGTGGAAGTAAGAGCATCAATTCCTCGAAGAGCAAAACTCAAGTTAATGCTACTGGTGATGCTGCCAATGATTCTTCCAGCGATGATGTCAATGATGCAAAGCAGGGTCACTAAAGACAGAGCAACTTCTTCCACCAAAGAAACACTACCTCTTAGAAGAAGACCTCCTTCATGAAGAGTTTGGGAACACACATACTCCAGACCATACCAGGAACAGGCACACAAGCTATGGACCTAATCTGAGACTCCAGAGCAACTACAGAAGGAGCAGCATCCACAACAATCATTCTGACACTGAAGAAATGGAGTTTTACCCTGATAAGTCAAGGATGAACACCTCTTTCAGGTCGAACACTCCTATCAGCCAACACTTCAGCAGCTAGAAGAACCCCATCAAGTACAGACAATCTGATTGTGATCCTACTGAAGTCATGATGAGCTAAGGATACATCAAACCAGTCACATCAAAGGGGGACGACGCAGATTGGGAAGCTGAAGAATTTTAACTCGTAGATGACTACAAAAATCTCTGCAAGGAAACTATCCCCCAAAACCTCACAGATGAGGATTTCAAAGAAGGAGCTCAGCTACTAGCTGAAGATTTCAGAAAGGACTTTGAATAAGACAAGACATTGTCAAGTTTCTATCTTCTCAAGTTCTACACAACAACGTTTGATGCTGGTCATGGAAACTCTACTGTCAACTTCTGCTATGCAAACAAGAGCCTGGTCAAGAAACAGAAAGCTGCTGTGCGATAATCATGCTTCTCTACTAATGCTCAAGACCAAATTTCGGTGTCTGAAGGATCAAGATCAAGACTGGTCCCCAAGAAGAGAGTTCAACGGGCTGACGCAGAAGATCTTTTGGAGGAATACAATCACAAATAATAAAAGAGAGATTCTTACAGAGTCAACGCCCCAAACCAAAATCTAAACGGCGTGGAGGAGGAAGAGTAAAACTAAGAAATGCTAGTAGATGAATAGGGAAACCCCATCGATCCTGACAGTGCCCTACATCATACCATCCCAATGAGAAAGGAGCTGGACTACAAGGCGAGAAGTGCAAATTCCAGTGCCAAGAAGGAACAGAGACCCAGAGAGAGAAATGCCTTTATGATCAGAAATGAAGATCATTACCTGTTCACTCGCTTATGGTGCGTGAAAGACCATTTTAAGGATTTGAGGAGCTCAGAGATCTTCTAACTCCCATACATGATTCAATAAGCCATCGATTGCTATAATTATGTTGCTGAGTACTTGGTAAAGGAACATTACGACTTCACTGGTTCTCCCTTTATTCTAAGCCCCCACTGTAGGCTTATGTTCTCCCCCTTCAAATACTTATGTAGTCCAGTATAAATTAAGTTTAGAGACTTCCAGTATAGAGACAATTACAACTCATTCAACCCAACAGTAAACTTCAGTTCTTTGGAAACTAGTCGAGCCCATTCAACACCCTATCTTGACTAAGTGATGTACCTTGCAAACGTGCTATGCGACGGTCTAATCTACGTTGAGAGGAGATCCTTTTGTATGCTGTTTTGTGCCCTCTTCAAAGCTACCCCTCAAATTGTGGTGAACCATCTCTTCCTGAACCCCTTCAAATTCCCACTCCAAGAAGCCCTCAGCTGGTTGGTCTTTGATCAATCCTCTAAAGCCTACGATGTTAAACTGATAGGTTCGACTGATTACACTAACGAACACTTCTATGAATTGGCAAGCTTTACCCAGCAGTTCGCAAATAACAAAGACTCCTTTTCAAAAATCCTTCAAGATGGGGGTTCCATCATTGTAGAGTTAATCTTCAGATAGCTGTATACTTTCATCCCTCTATCAATCTTTAGCGTCATTCGGGAAAACTCCAACCATGAATTGGTTATCAAAAACAGTTTCAACAAGAAGGCAATCACTATACCCAAAAGCTTTGAATCTAAAGATAGCCAACTGAAAGAGGCTTTCCAGATCTTAACAAAAGACTTTACTGATGATGGCTAGTTCTACACTGGAGTGAAGCAAGTGTTCGAGGTTCGCTTCTATTCCTGCTAAAGGTTGAAATTCCCCAAAGCCCCTTAGGCTAGTATTAAGACTTCCAATACAGAGCCAGAGAGTTCTTTGTCAGATACTTTTCTATGTAAGTTTCTTTTAAATTTAACTTTCTTAAAGGTACTGCTTTACAAGCTTTTAAAGGGCTGTCATCGACTTGCAAAGGGGTATTGGGTACCTTCAGAACCAAGTGAAAAGGTTGACCTATGAGTACGCTCCAGCAAATAGAAATTATGACCATCTCCCCACTTCACTGCGTGAATATTATATGACTACCAGTGATTTCACCGAGTCATTTGATTACGTAGTCATGGCTATAGGTCCATATGTTTATGACTTTGAACATCAAGTCGTTGATAAGTGTAGTAAGTTACAACATTTTAACCCTTATTTAGACTCGATCTTTTAATAATATGCAAAGGAGTGTCTACATTCAGATAGAGGATCTGTTTGTCCTTTAAGCTTGATAAACTGTATTTACTAAATGAATGGGCTCTATAATTTTGTTGTCAACGCCCCCAAAGAGTCTAATCTACATACAGTGGGTAGAGAGGTGATAGATGGCCTAATTTAAATTACAAAGCTCGTGCATAGGACCATGACGGATTCTCTCAAGAGTAGAGAGAAGGAACTGTATGCATTTTACACCTCTACGTAAGTATTCTTCCCTGTACGTGACCCTTCTTTAGATTCATGCAATAAAGCGATAAGGATTTCGAATTTAACCCAGACTCTCTTAACTGGGAGCTCCCCGAGGATCTTAAGATTGCAATAGGTATGGTTAAAAGTCTACCTGAGCATGTGAATACTGTACCTCCAAATAACTTCCTTTCAACTCAAAGGAGAACCATTGACTAAACAGTAGCTGAGCTCGCTATGACTTTGAGTCAAGCTGCAACCAGAAACTACTTGAATCTAACTGCCAGAGAGCAATCCCAAATTGAGCACTCACCATATCTTCTCTACTTTGAGGCCTTCAAGCACAGATTCTTCTTTATGTCTAGTACAAAGCATGACCCTTCACAGTAAGTCTTATTGGTATTAACACTACTATAGTAAAGTCATTATCCAACAAGATTCGTACTATTTGAACATGGTTACTCACCAAATCAGGCAGCCCGATACTTGTGAAAGATCCAAGGAATCACAATCTCCAACATTATCCAGCAAAACAAACCCCGTCATATTTAATATGATCAAGTGATGCAAGACAGAGAGGCAAGCTTCATGTTTGATCAAGAGAACAGGGAGAGTTACTTGAGGTAAAGGGAAGCTGAAAGAATGGTGTAGTCACTTGGTGACCCCTCACAAGCACAATTTGGTTACAATTCCCTCCAGCTCCAAGTAATGTTCCCAATTTCAATCAGCTGATAAACTAAACCCCTTACCCCCAACAATTGAACTACCAACAACAGTTTACACCACCAACTCCCAACCAGACTACCCAAAACCCCCTGCCTCAGCATCTAAGTCAAGCTTCTTATCACTAAACTATGAATTAATTCTAAAATGCTATCAACCCTACCAAAACCGAACCATGTCATACAGCCAAGGACCTGGAAATGTTACACCTCCTCCAACAATCTCATAGACCCCAATAACATCTTTGCTTACCAAAATGCTGTTTAACAGAGATAGGAAAGCCAGAAGAGGAAGAATGGGCGCTATAGATATGGCCAGTCTAGCAAGTTCCAATAACCTATGAAGAGTGCTCATGATACCATCGAATTCTTCAAGGCGAAGGCAGCACAAGAAAAGAAATTGGGAGCCCAGTAGCCAGCACAAGCTACTAATCAGCTGTAAATCTAAGTTGGAGACAGATCCCCCAGAAGTCAATCTGATTAAGGTAAGAGACTTAACCCCAACCAAAACCCCAGCATAGACTCACTGGAAGGCGAGTACCTACAATCACAATTTCAAGGTTCTTTGGGAGATCAAGCATTGCA